>JAKUCM010004925.1:0-11192 GCA_023374145.1 Lepidium sativum
ACGAAATAAAACAACTTTTTTAATCCAGGTTTTTATCTAGACAATTCTTTTATAAAAAAATAGTAGTATCTGTTCCACATATATTTTTCTAATTTATTCAATCTTATTAAAATACAAAATTATGTTAGCAATTAGCATACTGTCATCACACTCTTAATAAATTATATATAAAAGAAATAGTTAGTGATTGGTTTCAGCATGGTAAGAGCAAGTGTAATGGTGAGACCCATTATCTAACCATTTTTTTTAATATATATATATATTTTTTAGTCTAAACAAAGGAATCAATCTGGGTTCGCCATTCTTAAAAGAGAATTTTTAAGAGAAAGGTTCGCCACGTGGCGAATCCGGATTAATTAATTTGTTTTTTCTATAAAAAAAAAACAAAAAACAAAAACAAAAACAGCTAAGAACCTTTAACGCTTTTAATTAATTTTTATAAAAATTAATTTTTGTTTAAGTTTTGTTTTCAAAAATTATTTGTTCAATCACGTAATTACACGTAACAGTGAGAGGTTCAAATCTGGGTATCTTGTTTTGCTTTTTTAATTTTTTTAAATTGTTTTTAATGTTAAGAACATGTATTAGACCATGTGCAATGGTAGATATCCAATTGGGTATCTAAACCAATTTTATAATATTAAAACTATTTAAGATATGTATCTTGTGTCTCTTATTTAAGATATGTATCTTAAATAGATACTCCAAATCTAATTAAAAAATTATAAAACCAAAAATTAGATACTCTAAAGCAAGTGCATTGTTCATACTCTTATTATCCTCTGTTGGAGATGGTATTAAATTGCAATGTTTGTCAAAAAAATAAGTGGTCTTGTAGTTTATTTTTTATTTAATTAGATATGAGATGATAATTTTAAATTTTTATTTTATTAAGAGAACTGAAGATATAGATTAGATTTTATTTAATAGTTATTTGTTATAAAAAAATAGTTGTGCTTACAAAAATCTTCATTAGCTCCGGCGATTCTCATAGAGAAATATTATATTACTTTCTCTCTCTTCTATCTTTTTCTTCCGACAAAAAAAAAACTCTCTCGAAACAGAGATCTTAGAAGAAGAAGACAAAATCTTCACAACCAGATCTTCTCTTCTCCTAATCTTTCTTCATCTTTACAGATTGTCACATCACCATCAACAACCAAACTCGAGGACCAATAATCAATCGGAGCTTTTTTCAGATGAAGTGTAAGAGACATACCGTGGATTTGAGCAGCAACATCGGTGTTTGTGCTTCTTGTCTCCGTGAACGTCTTCTCTCCCTCGCCGCTTCCGTCGCCGTAATCGCCCACGGAGAAGATAACACTCGGAATCAGAAATCTAATAATCCGCAGTTTTTGATTTTCCCTCGCTCTGTTTCTCCTTATGTACCTCGACGAAAATCCGACGCTGGAGCTGGAGGAGATTCTATAATCCCTAATCGGAGGTTCATCACTACTCCTCAAGTAGATCTCGTCGGATATTCATGCAAAGATTTCGAATCAAATCGATCTTTTAAATTAAAAGAGAGTAAATTCTCTAGGTTCTCTAATTTATTCAGAGTTAGATCTGAAAATCTCGATTCTATTTCTAGATTCTCTTGCGACGCATCTGAGTCTTCGTCTTCTTCAAGGTCATGGATCTCGACGATTCTCTTAACCGGTCGTCGGAAAAATAAACCGAACTCTGCTTGCTACATCGAAGACGTAATCGCAAATCGTAGACCTCAGCGAGTATTTTGTCGAGGTATGTCACCAGCTAGAGAAACAGAAACGGAAACGGAGAACAAGCCGGTTCCATCGGAATCAATTGAAGAATCACCGGAGAGATTGAGAAGAACACCGGCGATGAAAACTCCGGGAAGGAGGAAAATCGCGAACGGATTTGGGAAGAGTATTTCGGGAATGGCGTTTTGTTTGAGTCCGTTAGTGAGAGCTAGTCCTAATTGCCCGTTTAAACGGAAAATTAGGTTTCCGTCGGAATTTGGAAATACCGGTGAAGTAACGGCATCGGAAAAGCCTCATTTGTCAGAAGCGGCGTCGTTTTGTGCAAATAGGTCGAAGAAGCTCGTGGATTTAGGTAAAGTTGATCGCCGTCGTTGAGTTTCTGGTCAAAGACTCTTAAGAGTTTGACTAAAAGTGTAGTAAATTTCGTCACTACCCTTGTGACTTCTAAATATGGATTATTTCCAAAATATCAAAATCAAGTTCTTTATTGGCTTGAGGTGAATGAATATTCAGATTCAAATAGTTGAATTTTATTGTGTATTTTATGTTGTTATTTGTAGAGTTTGATGGGACAAATATTGTTCTTAGGAGATTAAGAATCATTCTAGTGTTATTATTTTTTCTTACAAGAATTTTTTTTTAGTTTAAACCAAATTTAAAGAAGAGAAAACATTAGAGATGAATAAATATATCATCAGATTATTTCATTATTTAACCGAAATTACAACAATAAATTGATACCATTGATGAAGTGATTGAATGTTCATCTCTATTGTTTGAGATACAAGAGATTTGTTCATTGCAAAACTAAATTATGTTACAAAGCATGTCAAATTCACAAATATTTTTGTAAAGGTTTTGGAACAAATTTAAATCATAATTAATTCGGTCTATAGTTTCATATTTGACTTATCTTACAAGAACTGCATTAAAATTCAAAATAGACCTTAAAGTTCTATAAAATTTGGACCAAAGCAAGAATAGTCAGTCCTAATATGAACGGTGCTGAAGTGTTAAATTCAAATGATTATAATCATATGGTCAAGGTCATTAGATTAATCATTATTCGGCAGCTTAAATTTTGAAATCAAACCACATGTATTTTCTGTTACAATTTTGACTTTGTTTTTTCTTTTTCTATTTTTTTGTCTTTACCTTAAAAAGTTCAATCTTAGGTTTCACAATCACTCATCTCTAGTCTAGTCGACTTCGACAGTAACCACATAGACCTACAAAAGCTACATCAGTTTCGCTTATGACACAAGTCTCAATATCAAAATTTCGACTTTTCATAAAATTCATGTACAACGTTAAGAATGAATTTCAATACAACTTTATAAAAGTTGTCTTAGAATTTAAATGAGCTTAGGGTCCATGACATGTAAATCTTTGGGACTGTAATGAATCTCTTTAGAGCAACATTATTGGAAAGTTATTATTAGAGTTTCTTAAATATTATTAAATAATTATATGAAAAAATGTAATTTAAAAAATGTATTTTAATAATAAAATAATAAAATAAGCTAAGAAATCTATTAAAGAGTTTCTTAAATAAGAAACTTTCATAAGACTTTTTAAGAAATTCTTAAATTTTTAATAATAAAATAAGTTAAGAAACTCTTAAAAAACTCTTGATAATGGTGGTTTTAACACTTTCGAAGTAAAGTTCACATCAACAGCTGTTTTGGTTAGAAGATCAAAGGGAACATTGTTGACTCGTAACCTTTTTGGTTCCCGATCAATTTCTGAGTTCAATTCAACATTTTCTGCAATTACAATTATTTCTAACTTCTAAACAAGCTTTATGTCAAAAAGTAGAGATTGGAACAAGTATTATAGTTTATGGAGAAAAGTTTGTTAGAGAGAGAGATTGAGGAATAAGAGAGTATAAATTGAAATTATATTTCTCTATTTTAAAAATGTATCAGTACATTGTATTATATACATTATGTAATACTAAACCAATAATTGTATATGTACAAACAAGAATATATCTCAACACGTCTCCTCAAGATGAGTTGTATATGTTTAGTAAGCTCATCTTGGATATAAGATGGTGAAACTGATGGGGAAACAATTGTTTAGTCATGAGAAATGCCACTTGATCATTGGTCCGAACATGTAACAACTTTAACAAACCCTTGTCTAAACATTCTCGAACTGTATGACAATCAATATCACGCTCATGGAAGGTTGGATTCGTAGCAATAAAGATAGCAGTTGTACTATCCGAATAAATAACTGGAATCACAAAATTATAAACATGGAGATCGCAAAACAAAGTCCGCAACCACATGAGCTCACAAGTGGCAATAGGAAGTACTCGGTACTCTGCTTCAGCAAAGGAGCGGGAAATTGTAGGTTGTTTCTTGGCTTTCTAAGTGATCAAGGAGTCCCCAAGAAACATAGCAAATCCTGTAGTGGAACGCCTACTATCCACACATGAAGCCCAATCCGCATCAGCAAATGCCTTAAGAAAAATATCAGAATTCGCAGAGTAGAAAAGTCCTTGGCCAATTGTACCTTTAATGTACTGTAAAACTTTGTAAGCTGATGTAAGGCGCGAAGTTCGTGGAGCAGAGGAATATTGACAAAGTTTATTGACCGCAAAAGTAATATCAGGTATGGTAATGGTCAAATACATCAATTGGCCAACAAGTCTTCGATATAATTCACAATCTGAAAGTGGATCACCATCTGTTATTTTCAGCTTTAGATTAGGAATCATAGGAACAGAAGAAGACTTACAATCAAGCATACGAGCCGAGGTAAGAAGCTCCAATGCATATTTACGTTGACACAAAGATATACCTTCATTAGTACGAGCTATTTCCAATCCCAAAAAGTATTTCAAAGTGCCAAGATCTCTCAACTTGAATTGAGTCTGTAACGATGCAGTGAGAGCAGAGGTAGCAGCAACACTTGTATTGGCTATGATTATGTCATCCACATAAACAAGCACAGTCACAAAATCAGTTCCCACAGTCTTAACAAACAATGTATGATCTGCTTGACCTCTATGAAAACCTATAGACAACAATGAGTCAAAGAATTTCTTGTACCATTGGCGTGAAACTTGCTTAAGACCATCGATAGATAGTTTCAATTTACAAATTGTGTTCTGAGACAATGTGAGACCTTTCCTCTCTGCATATCCATCAGGTAAGCTCATATATATCTCTTCATCCAACTCCCCATTCAAAAACGCATTGGAAATATCAAGTTGAGTAAGATGCCATCTTGTAGAAGCAGAGACTTTTAAAAGTAACTTAATAGTTCCCATTTTTGCAACAAGGGAAAAAGTTTCCTGATATTCTAAGCCTTCTTTTTGAGTGTATCCTTTAGCTACAAGACGTGTTTTAGGACGTTCCAGACTGCCATATGCATTAAAATTCAGTGTAAACAACCAGCGACAACCAATTGGCTTCTTACCCATCGGTAAAGGAATGATATCCCAAGTATTAGTGATTTCCATAGCAGCAAGTTCTTTGTCAACAACATCACACCAGAAGTCAAAAGCCCGAGCCTCAACATAAGTGGATGGTATAGGAAGTTTGGTAATAATAGAGATATAAGAATCATGAGGAATAGAAAGTTTAGAATAAGAAAGAGAAGATGAAATGGGATGAGCAGTAGAACTGTTAACCGAATAACAATGGTAATCATGTAAATGAGCAGGTATTTTTGTTACCCTTTTGGTAGAAATTTCTGAAGAAGAAGGATCATATTTAAGTGATGGAGTTGAGGACTTAAGAGCTATAAGAACATTGGAATCAAGGTGTGATGATGATGATAAAGGCTTAGCCATAGGAAAGATGGCTTCGTGAAAGACTACATTTCGGAAAATAAAAACAGAATTACTCTGTAAATCCAAGAGCTTGTAGCCTTTGTAACCCGAAGTATAGCCTAGAAAGATGCAATCTCGAGATCGTGGCTGAAACTTATGTCGATGAGATGATGATGTAGAGCTGTAACATAAGCATCCAAAAGCCTTAACCAGTGAATAATGTGAAACCTTTCCTGTTAAGACTTCATATGGAGTCTTGTTCCCTAACAGATGTGAAGGTGTACGACTGATTAAGAAGACTGCCGTTAAAATACAATCACCCCATAGAGAAATTGGTATATGAGACTAAAATAACAAAGCTCGAGCCACATTAAGAATATGCTGGTGTTTACGTTCGACAACCGAAATTTGTTCAGGGGTTTCGGGACATGAGTGAAAAGATACAATTCCTTGTTCTTGAAATTTTTTATGAAACTTCAATTCAGGTGCATTATCCGATCTGACAGATTTCACAGAAGCAGAGTACTGATTTTCAACTTGTTTGACAAATTTCGGAAAAACTGTGAGTACTTCATCTTTTGTGCGAAGTAAAAATACCCATGTACCTCTTGAATGATCGTCCACAATGGTTAAAAAATATAGAAAACCTTCAGTAGTAGCAACAGAAAACGGTCCCCATGTATCAATGTGTAACAACTCAAAGGTGCCATACAAATATTGTTATGAGATGAAAAAGGCAATTTCTTCTGTTTGGAAAGATGACAAATATGACAATAAGATGATTCTGTATTCTTACGTCTAGTAATGCCTAAAGTATCTGAAAGAACATCAATTCTGGAGTATGAAGGATGTCCCAGCCGTGTGTGCCACAGACTATTATCAACCACAACATAAATGACGGCCAGAGAAGCAGGTTGTTCTAGCAGATATAGATTCCCAACTCTTCTACCTTGACCAATCTTCAATCCCCTAATAGGATCGTGAATTTCACAAGAAGACTGATCAAAGATAATGCGAGAACCAATATCAGTAGAAAGAGCACTAATACTCAAGATATTCAATCGAAATTCAGGAATGAACAAAACATTGTTGAGAGTAACGTATTTGTTCAAATAAATTGTGCCAACTCCACTAATATCAACTCTTGGACCTGCCGGAAGAGTGACAAAAATCACAACAGAAGTATCAAGACTACTAAACAAACTGCGATCATGAGTGACATGATGCGTTGCTCCAGAATCAAGTAACCAATGACAAGGAGAAAGAATGTGATTGGAGACATTCAAGATACCTATGAAACTACAAGTGGATAAGGAGAAAGTTATACCAGAATGATCAGCCACTTCCTTTGAGTTATTAATGTCAGGTGAATCAGATATAAACTGATTCTGAAGTTGAGAACTAAAGAAAATAATAAATTATTGAATCTGATCTTTGCTGAGATTTCCTACAACATCTGTTGATTTTGCTGAAGATATATCAGATTTTACCATAGCAATAGATGTATTGTCTTGTGCTTTTCCAGAAGTCTACTTGAACTTCAAATTATAACTAGGTCGATATATATACTTTTTGTAACACTTGTCTACTATATGACTAACACGATTACAAAAAGAGCATATTGGTCTGTCTTTGTTATGTCCATACTGCACATAATTGATGTCAATCGCCTTTTGCTGTCCAATAACTTGAAATGCAGATGGAGTAGTAACAGTAAGTATTGGAGAATCCTTGTCGGTTGTCATCTTGATCAAGAATGTTGTAAATCTCAACCAACGAAGGAAGTACTTTCTTCATTATTATTTGTCGTCGAACAACTGCATACGAATCATTCAAACCAGCAAAGAATTTCACAATGCGAGAACGTTCTGTTCTTAGCAATATGTGTGCTTATTTTCCACAAGAACAAGGTTCCAGTGGTTTTTCTGAAGAGTCTTAAGAGTAGTATAATAGTCAGATAAAGACAAACAATCTTGACGGAAATCTTGAATCGACTGCATCAGATTGTAACTGCGTGGAAGATTGGTCATATGAAAACGACCATGAAGATCACGCCAAATATCTGTGGCAGTGTTCGATCGAAGGATACTACGATATATTTGTGAAGAAACAGTGTTCAACAACCAAGATTTCACCATACTATCGCAACGAGACCAAATACTGTAATGTGACTCCGATTCCTGAGGACGGGATACATTTCCATCTACAAATCCTAGCTTATTTTTAGCAGTAAGTGCGATTCTCATGGCAGCATTCCAATCATCATAGTTAGTACCGTCAAGTTTAATGGAGACAATTATCAAACCTAGACAATCGGAGCTGTGCATAAAGAAGGGAGACTGAGTCGAATCAGAAGAATTCGGCATCGCAAGCATCCCGGAAGCTCCAGAAGACGAATTCATAGCTGCTGGAAAATCGAGTGGAGAATTAACCGCTTCTTCCGATCGACAAACACGATGAGGTGAGTTGGAATTTGAACTCGCGAAGTTCTTAATCGAGCCAATCTTCGAGGAATTTACTTGATTAGAACCATTAGAGTACAAATTAAAGATAACAAAAGCTCAAGATAGGTTTGAGAGTAAAAAGAATGGTGATAATTCTCATACCATATTATTGTTTATGGAGAAAAGTTTGTTACAAAGAGAGATTGAGGAAGAGATAGTATAAACTGAAACTATATTTCTCTATTTTAAAAATGTAGCAGTACATTGTATTATATACATTCTATAATACTAAACCAATAAACCAATAATTGTATACGTACAAACAAGAATATATCTCAATAACAAGATAACAGATGCTGTCATCGAGATTACAAAGTAAAAGATATCATTGAAAGCAACTTCGATGCTAGATCTCACTGGACAATTGCTAACAAGTCACCCTCTTTGCAAAAGCAATGTTTAGCATCTGTTCCAAGATCAACCTGAAGAAATCAAGAGAGACTCAGTTTCCTAAGAATTATCAAAATCATTATAGAGAAGTGTTGTTCAGTGATCTTTCATTCAATACAAACCTCATAGGCGCTTATATCAGAGAACAAAACCTGCAAAAGAGATAAGAGGATGAATGACTGAAGAAGGATCAGTACAGTGACATCATTGTCTTCAATTTAAAGATGAAAGCTTACCTTTTTGCCAGGTTTCACTTCCCCAACATCAGACCCAACAGAGACAACCTAAAATCATCAATTTTATCATCAATTGTTTCTTCTCATGACTTATAAATTATACAAGTAAAGGGCATAAGAGCGTTACCTCGCCTGTTAGGTACCTCTCGAATTTCACAGCCGATTTAGGTAACAGTACTCCACCTGAGGATTTCTGCATAAGCACAAGCTTTGGCACAATCAACATGACAATTCTAACAGTTTTTGACCATTGTCTAAATTTACAAAGACTTGATAAAGACTCATTATTCATCAACTAAACCATCATACCTTAAGCTGATCAACTAAATCTTTTTGTCTTTTCAATCTCAGTGTCCTAAATTGTTTGTGAGTTTCTTTTCTCTTTCATATTTATAATTGAGCCTAAGATTCTAGATCATAACGGAACTAACTACATTCCGACAGCAACATTGTTCATGCATCACAGGCAAAAATCAGGAGGCAATATGCAACAGTTCAACTAAAATGGTGTCAGAGTTGCTAGAGACAGAACCTCGGGAAGTACTTCTAAACGGACAAGGACCCTGTCTGCTTGAGGAACAACCTGCAAAATCCATTAAAACAAACAAAAAATCATCGTTTGATTGAAACAAAACCAAAAATCAAAAGGAGAGGACAAAAAAAACAAAAAGGTCGAACCTTTGCCGGTTCCCATTTGGTGGAAACGGCATTAATTCTCAAGGAATTTCTTGGAAATCCTGTAGAGATGCAAAAACCACGGAGAAACCATTAATGGGGAAGAAAAAAAAAAAGAAAACAGAAAAGCATAGGATTGAGACCCTTACTGAGACTGGTGTGGGGAGCTGCAGAAGGAGCATTGGTTCTAACAGGAAGATAAAAGAAGGGTTTAGGTACTGAAACGAAAGTAGAAGCCATTGGATAAGATTAGGTTCCTACTCGGTGAGTCACGAGTCACGACACGGCGAAGTTATTAGGTAAGGAAGTTGAGTTGCCTCGTTCGTTCAGCTGTGAATTGTGTTTTGTTGTTGGACAAACCTTTCTTCTACAGACTTCTCGTTTACTCTTCATAACACAGTAATAGGCTTTTTATTTTGATTTGGGCCTAATTACTTCGGCCCAATTACTCTTGCTCCTCATCTTTGAAAAACCTTTTCTCGATACGGTTTGAATTTTGTGTTATCTAGCCGGAATTATAGTTTTTATAGTTATTGGTTTTACACTTTTACTTGTAACACAACAGGATTAGTAAATTGTCATAAATTCACAAATGGTGAATACTTTGTGGAATCGCAATTGTAAAAAATGAGAATTTATCTATTATATTGTTAGAAAAATGGTAAAAATGAAACAAAAAAAATCCGTAATTGAAGAAAAGTCTTCAGAAACAGTTTACGTATATGTACAGACCAAAAGTAATGCTCTGTTTTTGTAAGAAAAAAACGAAGTAAATGAACATATGTTACCGACTCACCGGTCACTTATACACCAGAAAGCCACCGGAAAAGCTCACTTATCTCTTCTCCGGCATGATTTGCTTCTAAATCCACCACCGCCATTTCCTCGCTTCGACGACTACTTCCAGTGAAAAACCTACCGGAGCTTCTAAATGACAATGCACGCGACGATATACCTCGTGAAAGTCGATCAACATAGTCCTTAAGCCAGCTTCTAGAACCTTCATTACCTATATCCGCCGCTAAACTAGCTTCAAACGCCGTCGATGTAACCGCCGTTGTTGTTGTTGCGTCTTCTTGTTTTGTTGATATGCTTCTCCGGTTAAGATTCGACTCTGAGATTTCTGATTCAATGTCGTCAACAATGTAATCAAACGAACCTATTGAGTAAGTTCGATGTTGATCGACAGATTCTGGAATCGATGTTTGACGACGGCTAATGGATCCGATTTCGAGACGAAAGCTGGTATCTCCGCCGTTATTGATGTTACCGACGCTGTCGAGAGACTTCATTAGATCGGATTCTGAAGCAAAGAGAGGAGAGCGACAAAGAGGACAAGTCTGATTCGAAACGAGCCAAATATCGATACAATCAGCGTGAAAAGCGTGACAACAGAGTGGAAGAAGACGAAGCTGATCCTCTGGTTCAAACTTCGACAAACAAACGGCGCAATCGCTTGAATTGGAGGAAGTAGAACGACGAGTAATAGAGGAAAATTTAAAAATCGGAAGCGAATCAAGCACTGAGGATCGTTCTGTTTCCGGAGAGACTCTATGTGAAGCAAATCGGAAGGAATCGGAAGTTACAGCTGCGGTGGAAGATGAAGGAGGAAGAAGCGAGTTGTGGCCACAACGATTGAGACATCGAAGGAGGAAGCAAATTGAGACGGAGATGAGAAGTGTCATGAGAAGAATGAGGATGATGACAACAACACTTGGTTTGAGACCATCGAGAGAAGAAGAGTGAGATTCGTAGTTTCCACCATGGCTAGGATTGATGAGAGAATCCATTGGAGAAAGAGAAGAAGTAAATTCCTAACTGTATTGTAATAATGGTGAAGGGGAAGAAGACGAAGAAGGAGAAGTCTCTCTCTCTC
>JAKUCM010004926.1:0-63496 GCA_023374145.1 Lepidium sativum
GAGAGAGAGAGATACCACTCTAAGTTGGCTTAGCACACTTTCTTATGTAAAAATTACATTACATTGCTTGAACCTACCTAAAAGAGATCACATGTTTCGAAGGATCATATGAACATGGCTAGACGTTAGGGTAAAACTCAACTTCGTAACTCAACCAAAATAGTTCATGAAAGGTTCACCATTTGACATGGCGTCTAGATTAAGGTAAAACTGTTATGTTTAGATGTATGATACCACTCTAAGTTGGCTTAGCACACTTTCTCATGTGAAAATTGACATTTTGTTGCCTTGAATCTAGCTAAAAGAGATCACATGTTTAGAAGGATCAAATGAACATGTCTAGACGTTTGAATAAAACTCGACTTCGTAACTCAACCAAAATAGTTCATGAAGGGTTCACCATTAGACATAGTGTCTAGATTAAGGTAAACTAGTTATGTTAGGACCTATGATACCACTCAAAGTAGGCTTAGCACACTTTCTCATGTCAATAATACATTACATTGCTTGAACCTAGCTAAAAGAGATCACATGTTTAGAAGGATCATATGAACATGGCTAGACGATAGGATTAAACTCGACTTCATAACTCAACCAAAATAGTTCATTACGGGTTAACCATTAGACATAGTGTCTAGATTAAGGTAAACTGGTTATGTTAAGACCTATGATACCACTCTAAGGTTGCTTAGCACACTTTCTCATGTCAAAATTAAATTACGCTGCTTTAACCTAGCTAAGTGAGATCACATGTGTAGAAGGATCATATGAACATGGCTAGACGTTTGGATCAAACTCGACTTTATAACTCAACCAAAATAGTTCATGATTGGTTCACCATTAGACATGGCGTCTAGATTAAGGTAAAGTGGTTATGCTAAGACCTATGATACAACTCTAAGTTGTCTGAGCACAGTTTCTCATGTCAAAATGACATTAGTTTCCTTGAACCTAGCTAAAAGATATCACATTTTTAGAAGCATCATATGAACATGGCTAGACGTTTGGATCAAACTCGACTTCGTAACTAAACAAAAATAGTTCATGATGGGTTCACCATTAGACATGGCGTCTAGATTAAGATAAATTGTAATGTTTACACCTATGATACCACTCTAAGTTGGCTTAGCACACTTTCTCATGTGAAAAATTACATTATGTTGCCTTGAATCTAGCTAAAAGAGATCACATTTGTACAAGGATCATATGAACATGGCTAGACGTTAGGATCAAACACGACTTCCTAACTCAACCAAAATAGTTCATGACAGGCTTCACCATTTGACATGGCGTCTAGATTAAGGTAAAATTGTTATCCTTAGACCAATGATACAACTCTAAGTTGGCTTAGCACACTTTCTCATGTATAAAATGACATTATGTTGCCTTGAATCTATCTAAAAGAGATCACATGTGTATAAGGATCATATGAACATGGCTAGACGTTATGATCAAACACGACTTCCGAATTCAACCAAAATATTTCATGACAGGTTCACCATTAGAAATAGTGTCTAGATTAAGGGAAAATAATAATGTAAGACCTATGATACCACTCTAAGTTGGCTTAGCACAGTTGCTCATGTCAAAATGACATTAGGTTGCTTGAACCTAGCTAAAAGAGATCACATGTTTAGAAGGATCATATGAACATGGCTAGACGTTTGATCAAACTCGACTTATTAACTCAACCATAATAGTTCATGACGAGTTCACCATTAGACATAGTGTCTAGATTAAGGTAAACTGGTTATGTTAAGCCCTATGATACCACTCTAAGTTGGCTTAGCACACTTTCTTATGTAAAAATTACTTACATTGCTTGAACCTACCTAAAAGAGATCACATGTTTCGAAGGATCATATGAACATGGCTAGACGTTAGGGTAAAACTCAACTTCGTACTCAACCAAAATAGTTCATGAAAGGTTCACCATTTGACATGGCATCTAGATTAAGGTAAAACTGTTATGTTTAGATGTATGATACCACTCTAAGTTGGCTTAGCACACTTTCTCATGTGAAAAATTGACATTTTGTTGCCTTGATCTAGCTAAAAGAGATCACATGTTTAGAAGGATCAAATGAACATGTCTAGACGTTTGAATAAAACTCGACTTCGTAACTCAACCAAAATAGTTCATGAAGGGTTCACCATTAGACATAGTGTCTAGATTAAGGTAAACTAGTTATGTTAAGACCTATGATACCACTCAAAGTAGGCTTAGCACACTTTCTCATGTCAATAATACATTACATTGCTTGAACCTAGCTAAAAGAGATCACATGTTTAGAAGGATCATATGAACATGGCTAGACGATAGGATTAAACTCGACTTCATAACTCAACCAAAATAGTTCATTACGGGTTAACCATTAGACATAGTGTCTAGATTAAGGTAAACTGGTTATGTTAAGACCTATGATACCATTCTAAGGTTGCTTAGCACACTTTCTCATGTCAAAATTAAATTACGCTGCTTTAACCTAGCTAAGTGAGATCACATGTGTAGAAGGATCATATGAACATGGCTAGACGTTTGGATCAAACTCGACTTTATAACTCAACCAAAATAGTTCATGATTGGTTCACCATTAGACATGGCGTCTAGATTAAGGTAAAATGGTTATGCTAAAGACCTATGATACAACTCTAAGTTGTCTGAGCACAGTTTCTCATGTCAAAATGACATTAGTTTGCTTGAACCTAGCTAAAAGATATCACATTTTTAGAAGCATCATATGAACATGGCTAGACGTTTGGATCAAACTCGACTTCGTAACTAAACAAAAATAGTTCATGATGGGTTCACCATTAGACATGGCGTCTAGATTAAGATAAATTGTAATGTTTACACCTATGATACCACTCTAAGTTGGCTTAGCACACTTTCTCATGTGAAAAATTACATTATGTTGCCTTGAATCTAGCTAAAAGAGATCACATTTGTACAAGGATCATATGAACATGACTAGACGTTAGGATCAAACACGACTTCCTAACTCAACCAAAATAGTTCATGACAGGTTCACCATTTGACATGGCGTCTAGATTAAGGTAAAATTGTTATCCTTAGACCAATGATACAACTCTAAGTTGGCTTAGCACACTTTCTCATGTATAAAATGACATTATGTTGCCTTGAATCTATCTAAAAGAGATCACATGTGTATAAGGATCATATGAACATGGCTAGACGTTATGATCAAACACGACTTCCGAACTCAACCAAAATATTTCATGACAGGTTCACCATTAGAAATAGTGTCTAGATTAAGGGAAAATAATAATGTAAGACCTATGATACCACTCTAAGTTGGCTTAGCACAGTTGCTCATGTCAAAATGACATTAGGTTGCTTGAACCTAGCTAAAAGAGATCACATGTTTAGAAGGATCATATGAACATGGCTAGACGTTTGGATCAAACTCGACTTATTAACTCAACCATAATAGTTCATGACGAGATTCACCATTAGACATAGTGTCTAGATTAAGGTAAACTGGTTATGTTAAGCCCTATGATACCACTCTAAGTTGGCTTAGCACACTTTCTTATGTAAAAATTACATTACATTGCTTGAACCTACCTAAAAGAGATCACATGTTTCGAAGGATCATATGAACATGGCTAGACGTTAGGCGTAAAACTCAACTTCGTAACTCAACCAAAATAGTTCATGAAAGGTTCACCATTTGACATGGCGTCTAGATTAAGGTAAAACTGTTATGTTTAGATGTATGATACCACTCTAAGTTGGCTTAGCACACTTTCTCATGTGAAAATTGACATTTTGTTGCTTGAATCTAGCTAAAAGAGATCACATGTTTAGAAGGATCAAATGAACATGTCTAGACGTTTGAATAAAACTCGACTTCGTAACTCAACCAAAATAGTTCATGAAGGGTTCACCATTAGACATAGTGTCTAGATTAAGGTAAACTAGTTATGTTAGGAACCTATGATACCACTCAAAGTAGGCTTAGCACACTTTCTCAATGTCAATAATACATTACATTGCTTGAACCTAGCTAAAAGAGATCACATGTTTAGAAGGATCATATGAACATGGCTAGACGATAGGATTAAACTCGACTTCATAACTCAACCAAAATAGTTCATTACGGGTTAACCATTAGACATAGTGTCTAGATTAAGGTAAACTGGTTATGTTAAGACCTATGATACCACTCTAAGGTTGCTTAGCACACTTTCTCATGTCAAAATTAAATTACGCTGCTTTAACCTAGCTAAGTGAGATCACATGTGTAGAAGGATCATATGAACATGGCTAGACGTTTGGATCAAACTCGACTTTATAACTCAACCAAAATAGTTCATGATTGGTTCACCATTAGACATGGCGTCTAGATTAAGGTAAAATGGTTATGCTAAGACCTATGATACAACTCTAAGTTGTCTGAGCACAGTTTCTCATGTCAAAATGACAACCATTAGCAAAACAAAATCTAAAATTCGTATATCCAAATAACGAAATAAATTTACATTCATATTCATGATTAAGAAAATGTTACTTTTGAAATAATGCGTTATACTCCCTCTGTTCTTATTTACTTGATGTTTTAGAAAAAATATTTGTTTCATTTTAATTGATATTTTAAAAATTTTAGACAAAATTTAATGTGTTTTTAATGTTTTTGACTATTTAAATTCTACCGATTGATTTGTGATTGGTTAGATTATTTGAAGCTTGTGAAAAAACATATTTTGTTAAAAAAAAAAATTAATGTTTTTTTAATACGTGTAAAAAAACTTAAACATCAATTATAAAAACAGAGAGTATAAGTTTAGAAGATTATGGTTCCCGCTATAATAAATATGAGAAGAAATATAAGCTGTAATCCACTATATAAAGACAATTTTTACCTTATTTTTCTAAAAGCATTGAATTTATAGTTATTTTAATATGTCGTTTACGAAATCGATAACTATATGGGCCTATTTAATTAGAAAATTATGACTTTATAGCTTTTAAAGAGATATATGAAGACTTTTGGTGTTTATCTGAACATGAATGACACCGAATTGTACAGTAATTATTCTAAATGTTATGAAAAGTATATATATACTATGATTTATCGAAAACTGCACAACTATATCATAGCCTTTTTAGTTATGCAACCGAAAGTATAAATAACCGTTTTGTTCTCCTCATTAAAAAAGACTTAATACTCGAATTTCTTTGAAAATTATATAGAAAATAATGTATGGTTAAAAGTTTTAATTATATATATAAGATATATAATTTTATATGATGATTGAATAATGTAAAAAGAGAGAGATAATGTATATATAGATATATTAATTTGACGTTGGAATTTTTTTTGTCAACAACATATAAGCATCTAGACAATATTGAAATATCAATCCGCCACTCTACCTAACTTGGTCAGAGCATCAATTTTGTGATTCTGACGTCTTGGTATGACCGATAATGAACATGACAGAAACCGCGACCAAAGCCTGTGGAACTCCTCCTGATATGGAATGAAAGCCGGCCATTTATTTAATACTCCTTTTGTTTCATATTAGTTGTCATTGTAGGTTAAATTTTTTGTTTCATTTTAGTTGTCATTTTCATTTTTCAATACATTTTTTTTAATATAAAATGATTTCATTTGCTCTAATTTAATAAAAAAATATTAAATAGTTTGAAATTCTAATAGTCAATCAAAAATATAATAGAACATTTAACCATTTTATTAATATATGTGAAATATTATAGAATAACAACGGAGAGAATATATTTTTATATATGATTGATCTTTTAATACATACAATTAGTAATAACATCTTACTAATTCAACTTTAATTAATTACCATAACCTACCTTGACTATTTATGTTCGTACGGAAAGTATTATTTAAAGCTTCTAAGTGACATGTAAAGCTAAAGAAAAACGACCCACATTTATTGCCGAGATTTTCGGTGTCTTTTATTTTTTATTTTTTTTGATAAATCATTCAAATTTGTCATAGAAAATAATGTAAGATCTTGTCGGTCTCTCTTTTTATTTTATTTTATCGTTGAAGACTTTGGGTTACAGACAAAGCTATTCCAACTAATAAGTCCCAGGGATCTAGGGTTTTGAACATTTGGATTTAACTACTTTTGTTTTGAGTATGCACGTGAGGCGTATATAATTTACTAAAATAATTCATGAGTATCGATCAAGTTATTCCTTGTGCAGGCGTAACAATTGTTTAGGATATTAATAGTATAAAATAAAAAACGTTAGAAAAAATAGACAAAAACAATGTTTATAGAATAAAAGCGACATGTAAGTGAATAGATAATAAATTCAATAAAAATATGCACATTTACATTTTTTTTTGTTAACATTGGACCACAAAATGGCCGGTCCATTAACCAAATTCTTGCAAATGTAAGCGGGGGACTCGATCCTAGGATTTGTAAGTGCGCATGCCTCTTGTGGACTTATTATCTGCCAATTTAGATACTAAAATGATTAGTTGTGATATAATATCGATAAAAAAAAAATAAGAGAAATAAATAAAAACAAAGATACAAGATAATAGTATATAGTAAATTGGGCTCTTTTTGTATGATATAAATTTTAGTATATTATAAAACAAAAATGAAGAAAGAATAACTATAAAAAAAATTAAGAAACAAATGTATAACCACCATAAGTGGTAAGTTGACTACCTTGTTTGGTTGGAAGCACATGGCCTCAAGCCCTCAACTCTTGGGAGATTGGAGCCAATAAATGTGTATATATATATATATATATATATTCTATTTTTTTCTTTTCTTTAAAAATTAATATAGAAAATTTATTATTAAAAAATACGTTTTTGATATAAAGCTGATGTTCTTGATAAGCTTAGTCGGGTGTTTATTTTATGATTTTTTAGACTGTAAAAACATGGCTCTCAATTTTAGTTTAATATATATTTATATTGTTGACAAAAAAAATATTTTTTTGCTTTTACTTTTTCTGTTTCAATTTTAGTTATAAAATTTATAATTAATTGCAAGGGATACTCTTCGCTGTCTTCATATCTATGTGCCCGCCCACTGTTTTAGTTGGTCGTAAGTATAAAAGTAACTTAGAAACAGGTTTTCTAATTAATCATTAATCGCAAGTGACATTTAGTTTAGTGGTAGGTGGTACATCATGAGATTAAATCCCCCTGTTTGCATTTGCAAAAACTTGACTAATAGACCTACTATTTATGGTCAATGTTGACAAAAAACAATAATGATCATTAATGTATTAAAAAGAGAGTGATTTTATCAGAAATTTTATTTCATTCACATGTCAATTTCCGATTTAAATTTTTTTAATAAAAAATTTCCTTCAGGAACAAGGTGAATCTAGCGGTCTCTGTGTGGGATAAAAAGGACACGTGTACGACTCAAAACAAGTCAGTATGAGTCAACTACTTTAAGGAAATCATGATCAAGTACCATGAAGCTATTACCAACCAAATCTAAGGATATTTAAATTTAAATAATTAAAAATGTTAAGTGCGTATTTATTTGATTTATACTGAATTACAACCATATAATGCGGTCACATCACTCATGTGAACACAAACAGTTTCACATTTCTTTTATTTTGTTTTTTCAATAAATAATTACACATCCACCAAACAATTCCCACGATATAGCGATCCCAATTCTCAACCAAAAATCTCTTTTTATTCCCTTGAAACACACTCCTAAACCAAAGCGGTTAATCATTAACCTTACTAATGCCACGTGGCGAATCTGGCTCTTGCAGGTTTTCTGGCGAACCCGGCTCTTCACTGTTCACATATTTTCTTTTTTAATTAAAAATTTCTTGGAACCTGAGCCAAGAACTCCTCACAAACCTTTGATGCGGATGGTCTTAATTTTCTGGATCAATTGGTTTAAATTAAATCAATTGAATCAGAGAATTAATTTGTCTCATACTTAACAAGAAAAACCTTCATGTATATGATTATAAATTATAATTTCGGAAAAGCTATATGATCGAGAGGCAAAAACGTAAGGTGTTGAAATAGTTGTATAAATACCGAAGACATATAACCTATTATTAGTAGTAGTTTTTTTTACAAATTCTTAAATATCGAGTTTTATTCATTTTTCGATATAAGAAAAAAAAAAGTTAGGGTGTAAATTTTGGTTATACAATAAGTTTTGTGGATATAATTATTGTTTGACAAAGTAAAGTTGACAAAAAAAAATTGTATGAATTGAAATTGTACCATTATTTCTTCTTTCACCACTTGTTGTCATGGGGACACACATATCAGACCAAAAATTTCCAAAACTAGATATGAAATATAACTTTTGATAGTTTGTATCAATTATATTGTTACAACTTTTTAACCACTTCATATCACAAAATTTATTTCTTTACTTTAGAGAATAAACACACAAATAAGGAAAAAGAGATAACAAAACCAGATATAACATAACTTAGTTTAACACACATACTTCTACAAAAATGGAAACTACAAAAGAGTCTTCTTCTAATATATTCATGTCATGTTCCTGAGATAGAAGAATATGGGTGAACTTTCTTAATGAGTTTCTGTATCATCTTGTCAAAGAAACCGGCATTTTTCTTCTTATTCATCTCTTGATCCAATTTATGCTCTCCAATCTCTATACTTTTGCAGCTCACCTAGAATAATATGAAGGAAACCACAATATGTTGTGATCAGTAATGTGATAAAAAGTAGCATACTTAGCATTTAGAGTATAAGAGATGATAAATCTTACTTCTTGAGGTAATGATAGTGACTTGATTGATGAGTCAGAAGAATGTAAATGCTTGCTTACTGTTGTTGCAGATGTCAAATCATCATCATCATCATCATCACTGCTATGATCATCGAAGACACCACTCAATGGCTTTTGAGGTCTGTAATGGCTGTAATTCTCATGCATAGAAACATTCTTACTGTGCTCATCAACATTCAACAGATAGTTCCAATCATCACTGGACAAATTGTTGAAACCCCTGTTTAATGCATCTTGAAGCTGAGCTTCTTCCTCCTCAACATAACAGCCATTAGACTGACTTCGATTCTGTGATTCTTGGGTATTAGACGAAGATCCCTAGCAAAAGGAAGAACAAGAAAGGTAAAGTCATAGTCTAGTTTTGAATAAGATTTGTGTGTTTTCAAGACTTGATAACTAAGTTTTGAGATTGACCCACCTCAGATTTTGTACCCGATCCTCCACAATGGTTGGTTTGAGGAATTAAAGAGTGAATATTCTGAATTTCACTACCAGAAATCTCTCTCATTTGACCCTTAAACTTGACTTTGCAGAGTGTATATCTCATCATCTAAACAAAAAGAAGTAAATCAACAAACACAAAACCCTTATAACTGTTTCATGATTTTAGTAACAAACCACAAAACCTGATTAGAAGACGACAATGTAGCATGATACTCGTGCATTACCCAACCGGACTTGGATCCAAAACTCTTTTGATTCTTACCAAAGTGAAACACCAAAACCTTTTTCTCACCGATTTTGTCATAATCTCCACTCTTTCTCATGATATCCATTGTAACTCCTGTCTTCTTCCAAAATCCAGATTTTGTTTTTCTGCTTTGTCGTTCTCCTCTACTTTCCTTGCGACCGAAGAAATACCAAATCTGATCTTCCGATTTGATCCTCGACTGAGCTAGCAAAACACAACAACATCCCAAATTATTCAATGATCATATATAGTTCCTTACAAACAATTTGGAAGACAAAAGATAAAAACTTGAGATTAGAAGTAAGACTAACCAGGCAAAACCCAAGGATCAAAGCTACATAAATCGACTGTGCTAATGACTTCATCAATATTGCTAGTGTTACTATTCAGATTTTTAGGCCTTAGGTAAATATCGATCATCTCCTCGTCCGTAGGATGGAATCTAAAACCGATCGTATTCTCCATTTTTCGACTATTCAGATTTTTGGTTTTAGGGTTTAAGAATCAGGATATGTTGCAGAGTTGTTTCTCCATTGTTGTTATTTTGAAGTCGTATAAGAAAGACGAAAGGGTTTATATAGAAGCGTGAATGTACGTGTTAGAATCTTTCTACTAATAAAGGGATAATAATTAAATTATAACTTTTCTCTATAAAGCAAAAATTTACAACTGAAAATAAGGAAGATTAAATTGAATTGATTGAAATAATTTGAAAACACAAGCTTCTTACGACGGCTTTGGCTTTCAAGGATTTACATGTGGCATATTTGTTCCACTTGTTTTAAAAGCAACATTTTCTTAGTGTACTCGTGCTCATAAAGATTATTATATAATCGGTTTTTTTTTTTCAACTAATTTAGGGGTTTTTAAATATCGCTCCTAAGATGTTCGATCTCTGATTCCTTGAAAATTTGTAAAGTGATTACACACTGTGTCACATGTACTCGGCACATTTTGATCGTTTAATTTGGTAACTTTTTTTTTTCAACGCCGACTGTCCATTATATATGTCGAAACAAAATCATTCTATAATAGGTTTTTTTCGATTGGAGTTAAAAATAAAAAGTTCGATTTGAAAATAAGGAAGAAAAAATTAATCAAATAACAAAAATAATAATTGTTTTTTACACTTGTAATGTGAAGTAGCTAGTACCTCAATATGAAATTGCATTTGTTTATTGAATATGTTCATTTATATTTATTAAATTAAATCCTCATTTAGAAGAAGAGCTAGAAATCATTTATATTGAAAAAGAAGAATTATAAAATCTAAATATTAATTTGCAAAGAAAAAGATTCATATATTGACTTCTATATGCACATGTGCAGAGAGATAAATGGACCATAGAAGAAGATTTGATATAATTCTTGTTTTCTTTTGTCGAGAGAAAAAGTGAAATTTGAAGTGGAGATAAGGTAGGACCATAGGAGAAGACTTGGATCGACAAAATTTAGTAGTTTTTTTTCTTTTTATCAACATTGGGCCTCAAAAGGCCGACCCATTAGCCAAGTTTTTGTAAATACAAACGGGGGGACTCGATTCCAAGATGTGCAAGTGCGCATGCCTTTTGTGAACTTACCACCTGCCACTAGGCTAAATACCATTTGCATGTTATTGGTAGTTTAAATAATGAAATTGATTTTTTTCATAAAAATAATTGAAATTGATACGACTTTGTTTTCTAAGCCCATCAAGTTCATAAGCTCCTAAATAACATTTTGGGCCAACCATGTTAACTCTTTTATCTTTGTTTTTTTAATTGAACATTACTAATTCTTATATATATAAATGTACTTTTGTGTAACGTGCAAACATGCAAATTAGGTCACGAGCTATACAAAATGTTCAATTTCAACCACTTTAACAAATCCTAATGATTACTCTTTTACGCATCTCTTTCACAGCCTCCATATATAAAGATAAATAAAAGTGAAGTTTTTACCAAATAAACAATTTGCTAAGTCAAAGAAAATTTGACTATTATATTGTTATATGAATTGAATTTTATACAATTCTTGAGGGTTTTACAGAAAATTAGTAAGAACATAGATTTTTAAAATAATTAAGTATTTTCAGTAGTTAATAGGGATTTAAAAACATTTTTGTATTTTTTTATGAAAATATCTAGCATTAAAATTATTTTAAGTGATTTTCTGATATTTAAATCTTTTTCCTTCTAATTACAATTTTTATCATGGGGACACACATACTACTCAAAAAATTACAGGAAAATATAAGACATATATAACTCTAATTTAGTTGTAGCAAATTGTTATAACTTTGCTCCTTTGACCATTTCCTATCACTAATCATTATGAAAAATTGCAAAACAAGATAAGAGATAGCTTACTTTCACACACATACTTCTACAAAAGTCGAAAGTACAAATGGGTCTTCTTCTCATTTATTGTTGTCATGTTCTTTAGATAGAGAAATAATTATATGACCAAATAGGTTTTTGGCTTTTTTATTTTTAACTTAGGTTCGATTTTATTATATTAATTAGTGTTAATTAAGTAGAATTATTTTCAGTTGAGTGGTTATGATAATTCATCTAATAAACCTGATATATTGGTTTAATTTTTTTCTAATACATATAATATATTAAAAAAGATTTTAGGATGGAGATTTTTAATTGTGCATCAGATTTTATCGATTCAATTGTTAACTAAAAAAATAGAATTAAATAGATTTAATCTCAAACAAAATTAAGAATATAAATCAAGTAACATATATTTATCACACAAAAGAAGGAAGTAAAATTTGATCTAATAGGTTTTATGATTTGGATTTTTAATTGAATCTGTATGGTTGAATTGTGGATAATCTTTCAGTAATCTGTAGGTCAAATAAATTAATTAAAGGAAAGAAAAAGTGTAATTGAAGGCTTGGCACTCAAGGTGGACGGTGGTCGAATGGGTCCCAAAACGAAGGTAAGAAATTGGAATTTGTCTTCTGCTTCAATTACTATTAGCTAGTGGCAAAGCATTTTCAGGCATTAGGACAGTGATTGTCTCTACAATCTCAAACGATCGAAAAAAATAAAAAAACTCAATTTGTTAAAACATAAATTCATTTTGCAAATGGCTCTTATCGTAGTGGCAGACGGTAACTCCACAAAAGGCAGCTCATTTGCATAACCAGGAATCGAATCCCTCCGCCTACATTATATAGGAATTTGACTATTGGACCAGCCAGTTGTGGCTCAATATAATTTGCCATTACAAAAAAAAAAAATCCATTTTAACTCAAAACCATAATTTTATGTGGTAGGTTATCAAGCCTAAACTAAGTATAAGTTTAATTATTATTGGCAGAATCAACCAAATTTAATTTTCTGTCTTCTTTTAATATTGTTTATTAGGATTAGATACTTATTCTGAGTGAGAAACTTATGATAAGCCAATAATTATTTACAAATAATTTTTTTTAAAGGACAGGTTAAGGTGTAGTTGGCTAGATGTGGAAATAGAAAACACCATTATCAAAACCAAATCTAATTCGGGCCTCTAGTGTCAAGGGATGCGTACTCTCATTTCTTTGAGGTACTTCTTACTAGACAGTCTGAGGGTCCTTCATTGAGAGTTCTCAGATCTGTTTGTGGAGTATTTTCGTTCGGATGGGTGTTCATGGCTCTATGTTCTTCGAACCTTGAGGAGTTAGAGAAAGAAGAATTTGATACACTCTGAGGCTTTCAAATTTGGCCAGAGGAGACAGTTTTGTAAGCGAGAGACTTCATTTCTGGTATAGTTAGCAGGTCTTCTCCTGTATTGTTGTTAAACATCAAACTTCTTATGGCTCCAAGACTTGGATTCTTTGTTTGCAAAGACTTTATTATGTCTCTTTTGGTTGATTGTTGACTTTGAGATAATGCATGTATGATGTTAAGCTCACACTCCTTGGCCTTTTAGCCTTTTCAGAAATTCTCCAATGTTCAGAAAAAAACTGCATTAGAGACCAGATCCTTTGTTGTCTTTCATTTGTCACCTGTCCAATAAGTGTGAACTTGTGCTTCTCAGTCAAAGGACGGAACCTGCACTTTTGATAACCTTGGTGTGTGATTATGTGAAGCTAGGGCTTTCCCTTTAGCTTCATAGGGTATTTGGTGAGTCATTACGTCTTAGATGATGTGCTTGCGGAGCTGAGAGTAGTTACACTAGTTTCAAAAGAAACAAGAGACAAAAGATGTTGGCGTTGGAAATAACAAGGTTGGGAAAAGTTGTTTTGCAGATAAAATAGTGAGCTAAGTATGGCAGAAACAAAAGGACACATCGGAGGGCAAAGATTATGTTACTTTTTGTTAATAGAATACAAACCAATAGATAAATGTTTTAACTGTTATTTAATGTTTAGTAATTAAATATTAGTGATGAACTGATTTCAAAATGTATTGATTCATATTGACAATCTAAAAAAAAATTTGATTTTTAGAAATGATTACTACATATTCGGTATCATTCGTTGTCACATATACGCCAAAAGCTACAGATATCTTCTTATTTGAGCTATGAAGTCAAAATATTTCGTTGTCCATTTACGACTTCTTTACGATGAAATACAATTACGTCGTAAAGAAATTGCTAAAATGTCTCGAATTTACGACGTCTCCAAAACATCATAATGTATTGTTAAATAAATGTTCTCTTCTAGGATTCTAAATTACATAATCTTAGAGAATTTTGGTTTCAATGACTTTAGTAAAATAAGGTAAAGTGTTATTATATTGTGTGGAAGATGTGAATGAAGTTGGACTTCTCTATAATTTGATTTTTGATTTTCTTTTATCTTACAGTAGGCAAAGTTCTCTTCTCAGTTAGCATTTGAAAGCTTCTATTATCTTTTCACATTTGTACATCAAAAAGGCCTTTAATGTTTTATCATTTCGATTTAACCAAATCACTTCATTACACTTTTCTTCTTCCTCTAAAATGGCTTTTAACCACATTGGTGCTATCGTATAAACTATAAACCATTCTTGCTCACGTATTCGTTTTACGATGAAATTGTAAAAATTTACAACAAAATCATATATATATATATATATATATATGTATCACAACCATAATATTCTTATCCGATTCGTTTTTAATGTTAATGAAGGTTCTTACTCTTTAATATTTGAGTCTTGTGCAAGAAAAAAAGACTTTTAAAATAACCATATTTGAAATTTAACATTCTAAAATAAAATATCTGTAAGTTAATACTGTAAAATATAAAGGTAATGCAATATAACCTTCCATTATTAGTGTCAAAATTTTAAAGTTATTATACAAAATATGTCAAATTAAAACCCTTGTGATAGAAATTTCAAAATTACTGCTAAAAGTTTGAAAATCTAAACTTATTCGGTTGTAAATATAATTTAAAATTTGTATAACAGTTATATTGCATTGACTTTAGACTTCATAGTTCAGAGTATTGATTTGGACATAGTTTTATTTAGATAGTTAAAGTGCAAACTATTCTTCATATATTTTTTGCACAAAACCTTAATAATTTAAACATTAACTCGTTGAACAATAAACAATTACTCTTGGCTAGTATATAGAGAGATGTGGTTAAAATTATCTAGAGAATTATTTTCCTGATTAGCGAATTATTGAGCAATTAAATTAACTTTGACTATGTTGATGTAA
Source organism: Lepidium sativum (assembly GCA_023374145.1). Taxonomy (NCBI): domain Eukaryota; kingdom Viridiplantae; phylum Streptophyta; class Magnoliopsida; order Brassicales; family Brassicaceae; genus Lepidium; species Lepidium sativum. The sequence continues at coordinate 15,110 of JAKUCM010004926.1, forward strand.
GCAATTAGCTTTCTCCACAAGTAACTAGTGGATAGGGTTTTTAAGCATGGGGACATATATTGTCTCTACACTTTTCCAACCGAGCAAATCACAAGCAAAACAGCTATATCTCTTTTTTTTTCATAATGTAGGCAGGGAAACTCGATCCGTGGTTATGCAAATGAGCTGTCTTATGTAGACTTACTGCCTGCCACTAGGCAAAGAGCCATTTGCAAAAAAAAAAATGATCTTTGTTTTTTTTGGTTGTAAGGAAAACATTTTCTCTTACTTTGATAGTTGTTTACTGAAATTGAATACAAATTCTTTGATATTTTTGGAATATTCGTGGTTGTTGGTATACTTATCCTGAGTAGAAACGTTATAATGGATTTAGCTAAATGTGGAAAAAGAAAACACCATTATCAAAAAACATTATGACGATTTTTTATTATTTAACTCTTTTGTTGCTTCTAGTTCGAGTGTCAGCTCAATGAATTGGATTGTAAAATCTCTGATACGGTTTTGAATATAATATAATATGCCGTTGACAAAAAAATTGACGAAGATGTAATATAAATTTAGAAGATGATTTTTACCAAATTTTGGGACTTTCTTTGTATGAAAAGATTATATTGATACCATTGCATACAAACAAACAGATAAAAACTACAAAAATAATTGCCACGAATGATAACTTTCGTTGTAATGGTTTGATAAATATCCTATCCTATGAAGCAATATTATGTGAATAAATGGTTAACTGTTATGTAATGTTGAGTACTAATTTCTTAATGTAATTTTCTTTGAAGAAATGATAAGCTTATAACTTAAAAAAATTTAAAAAATGAAGGCAAGTTTCTAGAGTTAGAATTATTCATATAACATATAGAGATTAGGTGTTGAACAAAAGTTACAATAAGATAAAAATGTAATGAATTAATTTTGAATTGTATTGCTTCATATTTGACTTGTTAGCATTATTGGTACCTAATCCCAAATCCATTCATGCATTTGGATATAATGATATGCATGAGATATAACTAGATTTGGACAAAGACAACATTATAAAACCAAAATCTAAAGAAAAATTTGATTTCGAATCTTCATTAATAGTCCTAATGACAAATGTTAGAAGATAGATTTAACCAAAAACAAAAATGAGAAGAAAACAGATACTTTCCGTCATTCTCTGTAAGAAAAAAGAGTCAAATTTAATCCACAAACAGTATAATTGCACAATATAAAGACACTTTTAACATATTTTTCTAAAAGCGTTGAACTGAAAATTCCTCTAAGATGGCATCTATAATTTAAAATATATTTAAAATTTGACTTTACAAAGAAATATTTAGATTTTTGGCGTTTCTCCGAGGATGTTATACCGAATATGGACGTAATTATATTACTAAAAATCATAAAAAGTCAAGCAGATATGTATGATTTATTGGAAAAATCTAGTATATAATAAAAAAATTCAATGATTTCCTTAAAGTTGATACTTATTTGATTTAATTAAAATACTATATTTAAAAAAAATTAGGAAAATTTAATGAAATTATTACCTTAATTTTTATCCTATACATTACACCCTATTTTATTATTGTACACCTACATTGAATTTTCCCTATATTTGATACATAATTCATCCAAAAAAATTATTATACAATATATGATTTTTTTTTTACAACTTTATACAATATATGATTAGAAAATCTTTAACAAATTTCTATTTTTATGACCAATTATAATCTTTTTCTTTAAAGAACCATAAAATATCCTAATTTTGGAAATTTCAATATTAATATATTTTAAAATTTTCGAATTAATATAATATTTTTTTCGGATTTATATTTTAAAATATATATAACATTTTTTAATTTATATTTGGTTGAGTCTTTGTGTTATTTTCATGTGTAAAGAAGTTAAAAGCTACAAGGTTTGGACAAAAAGAGACGGTGAAACACGTGTTTTTATGATCAATGTTGAGACTACTTCAACTTTTTGTTTTCCAAATATCAATAATAGTATCACGTTTTGGCTTATAAATTTCTTAGTTTTTTTGGTCAACAAATTTCATAGCATATTATTTGTTTTAAATAAATAAAAATTGTCGAGTACAGGTGGTCCAGTGGTGTAGTCACTTTACAAATTTTCAAGGTATCAGAGATCGAATCCTCTACCTGTAGTTGTAGGAGCGGGATTTAAAACCACTAGACTAGTTGACAAAAAAAAATAAGTAAAAATTATTATGCTCAACATTATTTCCTGGAAAACGTCTAACTTTGGGATCATATTGTACTTATATAGTATACGTTTAGATAATACATAATTGAAAGTTATACAATTTATTAGTTTCCATAAAATTTATTAGTTCATAATATTAAATTAACCAATTGGTATCAAAAAATTTCCTCAGATATCGATAAATTAATAAAGTTAGAGCTATATTTTCTTTAATTTGATTACTAATTTATCCATATGTTAATAAATATAAAAGTTATATATGCATAATTTTTCCTATTGAGAGACATATATATACTAAAATATATATTGTGCATATAACATGGGTCATTTTGATTAAAAATACTAAAAAAAACGGGTTATTTAAATTCATATAACATTTCAAATAATTTACATAGTATAATTTAATTTAAAAATTCAAAACCAAATTAAATAATATTTCAAAAAAAATATCTACTATATCATAAAAAAAATCATTTTCAAACTATAACCTTTATGTTAATATTTAATTAGAATAAATATCATTGGACATTACGTTGTTTTCTTAACAATTCAAAATTTTAGGAAAGATTGATCATGTAATATCCATATTAGTGATTTTATAGATGATAACTCATCATCTAATCATACACCTTTCGAATATACCTTAAATATTTATTAAAGTTTTTTTTTTAATCAACGACAAATTATATTAGGTCATCGATCTAATAGTCAAATTCTTACATAATAGGCAAAAGATTCGATCTGCCTTAAATAAATTTACGGCCGGCCATTTGCATTCATTAAAATTTCTTAAAGACACATATAATCATCCGATAATAGAAATAGAAAGCAATATTTGAAATGGAAACAAACCATAAAATTCGATAACAAACTGGGTCACTATCATTCAAATTTTAATTAAACCACTAACATTAAAAAACTAAAAGATATCACATATCTTCAATTAAACTACTAACTTTCAAAATAGAGTTAAAATCATTCAATATCCCATAATATAAAATGGGTCTAAATAAGAGTGACATAAGCACGATTATTTACAAATATACTTTCGTTATACTGTATATTTGTATAATTTTATATTTCCAGTCGAAGATCCCATAAGTTTGCTTTGTGACGTATGTTTATTACTATTTGTTTGATTATTCTTAATTTGAATTATTATTTTTAGCTAAAGCTAATCCATCGATTTATTATATAAAAAAATTCAAACTTAGATTATAATCTTATTTTATAATCCAGCCGTCTCCGTATCGGAGAAAGTGAACACGTATACGATCAAAACACCACGAAAACTTTTCACGTGAGACAACAACAACATTAAGAATAATTTTCATTTATTACCAACTTTTGTTATTTCTACTAATGTTTGTTTTATATCAATTATAATAATATAGAAACTCTTTTGAATATCTTTGTTGAGCATGCCCTTTGGAGTTAGAGAAAGTGATGAAATAGTAGTCGTGGACCATAAAAGTCATCAACAACCAAATCTAAATAACTGAATTTATTGGGCCACGTGGCACTCTCCTACTCTTACTTTTCAACTAAATTCTCAGTTTTCAACTAGTTCAACACATCCATGAATTTAAGATCTTTACATATTTATGTATCTTCTACTAGGTCTGGACGTTCAGGTATCCGTTCGGGTTTGGATTCAGGTTTTTTTGGGTTTTAGATTTTTGGTTCTATTGATTTAGGACTCATCCGAATATTTTTAATTTTTGGGTCAGGTTCGGTTCGGGTATAGATCAGGATCATGTATTTATATATAAATCTATATAAAAACTTAAAATAAGTAAATATTTAATAGAAATAAGTCTATAACAGCTTAAATTTAACAAAAAGATTTCGGGTATCCGTTCGGTTCTTAATTCGATTCTGGTTCGGGTTTAGTTTTTCGGATATATAAATATAGGACCCATTAGGGTATTTTTTTCGGGTTCGATTCCTCTTTTTCGAGTGGGTTTCGGATCGAATTTTGGATATCGGTTTTTATGTCCAGTCCTATCTTCTACTATGAATATTTAAAGTATATGTTATAACTTTATCCTATCCTAATGTAATCTTAAAATGAATGTAATATAAACATCTGAAAAATCAAAGTTAGCATTAGTTTAATGTGGTTTTGGACTAAAGAGTTCTTTGTACACATGTGATGCAGAATAAACATCTGAATGTGACTCTTGACATTGTTGAAGTTGTATATATATCTTGATTTAATATTTATTATTTGTTCTTTTGTTGAGAACCTGAAGAACTGTGTGGTTAGGTTGGACCAGTGAGAGGAGTTAAAAGTTGATTGACTATTTTTCAAATAAAATTTGACCAATTTTCTATTGCTATGAATTTATATCTATACAATTTTTTCTTCTTTGCACACTTCTTATCACAAGTTAACCTTTTGTAATATATTGGTAACACATTATCTACAGAGAAAAGTTCAGACAAGACATGTAACTTTTATTAGTTGCATCATTAATTTTATTTTTTTGGTAAAAGGATTTAGGATTAGAGTAAGTTGCAGAGAGGTTTCTCCATTGTTGATGTTCTAAACTTTTATGAGGAAGACGAAGACTTTATATAACTCTTCCATTGAGTGAACACGTGGCATATTCGTCCCACTTGTCTTAAAATAATTTCCTATTTTTACTGTTATCATAAGTAGCTAATTTGGATTTTTTTTTAATAAATACAGATTTGTAATTTTGCGATTTGATGAGACGTTTTATTTAAAATTATATTTGTGGGTCCGATTGGGAAATATAGGATAAGGTTCTGTCCAAATTCAATGTCGGTGGTCTATTATTTTATTTAGAAACAAAAAACATTGACAAGATAAAAAAAGCCAGAAACTAATACAATACGATGTTTCCAAATAAAAAATAAAGTAATACAATATGATGTATTCCACAAAAAGTAAGGTCATACAATACGATGACAAAAGAAGAAAAGAACAACGATCACACCAAAAATAAAAAGTTCAATAATTGTTCTGAAAAAAAATTGCTCAAAAGTTGGATCAAGAATATTGATAAATGTATATTTTGTGTTTATGTTGAATCTCTTTCAATGTAATGGTTAAAATGATGTAGTTAATAATCAAAATTTAATTTATTTCGACAACACTAGTTAATTAAAAATAAAATTTTAAAATATAGATTTTAAGTTATAAATTAAGTACTGTTGATTTAATTGTTTGGAAATAGTCGATGATATGTGGCACAGTGGTATAGTTACTTTATAAATCTTCAAGACACCAAAGATCGAATCTTTTAACTGCAGTAGTAGGACCGAAATTTAAAAGCTAGTAGGCTAGTTGACAAAAAAAAATTGTTTGAAAAAAAAAGTATATATATATATATATGAGTATTTTTTTTTGTCAACATTGAGCCACAAATGGTCGGTCTATTAGCTAAATTCTTGCAAATGCAAGTGTGGGAACTCGATCATAGGATTTGCAAGTGCCACTTAAATATTGTAGACTTACCAGATGCTATTAGGGTAAATGTCACTTAAATATGAGTATGTAACCAGTTAAAATAGTAATTTTGTGGAAACGGTTATTCAGTTAATCGTTTTGGTTAATGGAGTAAATAAAAAGGAAAGTTGGATCGGGGTAAATGACGTCAGCTATGACCAAACTGGGGACAAACTAAAAAGATCCACGTCATTTATGACGTAAACATGTGGGACATTCTTCGATATTTATGGATATTCCAAAAATCTAAAGAAAAATAATAATTAAATTAAAAAAAGTTGGAATTGGTGGATATGCTCGATCCATAGAGCTCACGAATGCTATCTTTTTGTTTAAATTAGCCATCACTTCCACTTTAAACTTCTCCTTTTCACACCGTTACAAAATATTAGTATTATTCACTTCTTTTTTTACAATATTTGGTTTAAGTTTCAATTTTCGAAATAATAAAGATTAGTTATAACCAGTGGCGTGCCCATTAACAAAAAGAACAAATCATTTGTTTAGGGCTCCCAAAATATCTAAATTTTTGGGGTCCCCTAATACAAAAAATCTAAAGTAGCAAAATAGTTCAAGATTCTTTATTTTAATTGTAATGTCAGGGTTAGAGTCTTTATGGTGAATAATGAAAATTTTTCTTTTTAAATTTATTGTAAAAATATTTTGTATGTACGTTTAAAAACCTAAAAATAAAATAGCAGAAAATAGTGATGATCCAAAAACTCAAAGTGATGTTGAGTGTCTTGCGACAACTGAAACACATGGGATTGGAAATTATGAATTTTTACTTTCTATGGTGATTTGGTACAAAGTTTTTCTTTGCAGTCAACACTGTAAGCAAGTGTTTGCAGTAAGAAGTTGCATTTTCCCAGTTAAAGGGACTTGTTTCTTTTTTTTTTCCAAAAGTATAGAGATAGTAGTATTTTAAACTAACAGTTTTGAAAGATGTTTTGCCAGAGGAGTGCAAGAAACCCGTTGAAGTGTTGAACTACTTGAAATGAATGGAAGATTGTTATCCAAACTCATGGATTGCTTATCGGATTTTGTTGACGATTCCAGTTTCGGTTGCTTCAGCTGAAAAAAGTTTTTCAAAACTAAAGTTGATAAAGTCTTATTTGCGATCAACTATGTCACAAGAAAGACTAAATGGTTTAGCAATCATATCTATATAAAGAGACCTAGTTAGAAATTTGGATTATGAAAATTTGGTGAAAGAGTTTATTGAAACAGAAGAAAGTTTTGCTATGCGCTAATTGTGTTCGACTTAAACCTAGTGCTTAGTGATAAAAATTGGAGGTTAAATAGAAATTAATAAAAACTTAAAGGAGACAAAAAAAACTCCGAAGTTGAAATAAAATGCTTAGTTTTAAACTACTTGGAGAAACTCTGAAAATGGTGATTTCATACATATTGAACTCAAGTACTATACATGTGAAAACACTATAACTAGGTCTCAACATAAAACTCGATATCGCAAACTCGAACCGAACCGAAACCGATTCGAAAAAGAGGAACTAAATCCGAATCAAACCCAAAAAAATATCCTTATGGGTCCTATATTTATATATCCAAAAAATTGAACGCGAACCCGAATCCGAGCTGAATTAAGAACCGAATGGGTACCCAAAATACTTTTATTAAATTTAAATTTTTATACTTATTTCTATTAAATAGTTACTTGTTTTAAGTTATTTTTTTGTCAACGGCAGATATATTGGGTCACAACTGACCGGTCCAATAGCCAAATTCCTACATAATGTAGGCAGAAGGACTCGATCCCAGGTTATGGAAATACGCTGTCTTAAGTGGACTTACCGCCTGCCACTAGGCTAGATGCCATTTGCCTTGTTTTAAGTTGTTATATAAATTTATATATAAATACCCGAATCTGAACACGATGTATACCCAAACCAAACCCGACCCAAAAAATAGAAATATCTGAATGAATCCTAAATCAATAGAAGCGAAAATCCAAAACCCGAAAAGACCCGAATCTGAATCGAAACGGATACCCGAATGCATATACCTAACTATAACCATATAATTTCCGGACATAATTGTTAGAAAAGTATATTTTATAAAACTATTAATTATCTTTTTACAATAGGTTTTTAATTGGAGTAAAAGACGATCGAAAGGGGACAGACAAAAGGGAATGACCTCAACTATGGCCAAACATAATATGGGTCCTTTTTCTAAATTCGAAGGAGATTCTAAAATCTTAAAGACAACCAAAAAAGATAAAAAATAAATAAAATGGAAATTAATAGTTTCAAAAGAGAAATTCAATTCATAAATGCAGCACGAATTTAACAAACATCCTCCTCCACCTAATGTTAATTTTGATCAGGAAAATTCATAGAAGGTGTATATAAAAATAACAAGATTTTATTTATAATAATTGGCATAAAATGTAAATAATACAAACCCCAAAAAATGGGTTTCTCTTTCTTACACACATTACAATTTGGAATGATGAAGTTTACTTAAACTATACAATTTATAATGGATAATACAAAAGTGGAATACTCTTATGATTAAACATGGAAACACTAAAACTCAACAACAACAAAAACCAATGTTCCTCTGCTCATCATTTATAGTACACATCGATCCAATCATCATCCCAGAAACTCTGACCTATATTTGGAAGCTGAGCTTCTTTCTGCTTATAAACATAGCCACCAAACTCGCTGGGATTCTGTGTATCAGATATGTTATTTGTGAAGAAATCAAAGAGAAACAGAGACATATTTGTAATGGACTCACCTCAAATCCTCCAGAGTTTTTCATTGAATTGTGACTATGCTCAATCTCTGTCTCTTTTTTGTGATTTTCAATCTCTGTTTCTTCTCCTTTAAACTCTACTTTGCAGATTGTATATGTCGTCATCTTCATATATACAAATCAATCAAATCACAATCTCTACAACAACAACAATAATAACTGAAAAAACTACCTGATTAGGAGACAAGAACGTAGGAGAATACTCGTGCATAACCCAATCAGATTTTGATCCACCAAGATTCATACTTTCATTTTGTTGAAACACAAAATATCTCTTTTCAGCAATCTGTTCAGGATTCACTCTCTTTTGCATGATACATTTGGTGTTTCCAGTTTTCTTCCATCTCCCTGTTTTGGTTGTTCTTGTTTGATGATTTTGCTTTACACCGAAGATATACCAAACCGGATTTCCTGATTCATTCGTCGACCTCGACCTCCGGTTCGAGAGAGCTATACAAAAACAAAACAAATAAACCATAAAAGTTAGCTAACTTGGTGGAAACAGAGAGATGGGAAGAGAACCATGTTGTGTGTAAGTAAAGACTAACATGGTAAATCACAAGGATCTAAACTCCAGATATTGGTGACTGTGCTAATGATTCCATCGACATAGCTCGTGTCAGTACCAAGATTCTTGTGTCGGAGGTAATAGTCGCAGATCTCCTTCTCTGTGGGAGAGAATCTCAAGCCTACTGTATTCGACATGATAGTGAGAGAGAGATGAAACAGAGTATGTTGGTGTTGAAGAAGAAGAAGAAAGTTGGTCCATTTTTATAGACTAATAGTCATCTTATTAGAAATGCTAAAGTAACTGACTGTTATGCTAATAAGAGAACAGGCTGTTACAATGCTAAAGTAACATGATGTTACTCATAATACTTCTTTGTAACATTTTTGATGAATGACATCTTCAAAGTATTTTCATAAACTATTTATAATTAGCTTATACACGAAATATTACTCAAAGTCAAACTATAGTAGAACAAACAAATACTTGATCATCTGACTGAAACAACTCTTACAACTTTGAATTTATTTTTATTACTGCGAATCAGGTAATTATGTTTGCTTTCACCTAATCTATTTAGATATTTAGTGGTGAGTTCACGTCCCATTTTTATTTTTTTGGTCAATATTGGGTCACAAATGGCCGGCCCATTAGTCAAGTTCTTGCAAATACAAGCGGGGGACTCGATCCCAGGATGTGCAAGTGTGCATGCCTCTTGTGAACTTACAACCTGCCACTAGGCTAAATGTCACTTGCCATTTATTTCAATTAAAATATTTAGACTATTGATCAGATTATATTGTCCCATCAATTCCAGTTAGAATATTTAGACTATTGATCAGATTATATCGTCCCGTCAATTCCAGTTAGAATATTTAGACTATTGATCAGATTATATCGTCCCATTAATTCCAGTTAGAATATTTAGACTATTGATCATTATATAAATTACAAATTACATATATGGAAGGTTGAGTTTTAATATGTGATAAAACATTATATAAAAATTAAAAGGTATGAAAATAATAGAATTATGATTAAAACATCAACATTGGGCCACAAATGGCCGGCTCATTAGCCAAATTCTTGTAAATATAAACGGAGGGATTCGATCCCATGATGTGCAAGTGTGCATGCCTCTTGTGAACTTACCACCTGCCACTAGGCTAAATGTCACTTGCCATTTATTTCAATTAAAATATTTAGACTATTGATCAGATTATATTGTCCCATCAATTCCAGTTAGAATATTTAGACTATTGATCAGATTATATCGTCCCGTCAATTCCAGTTAGAATATTTAGACTATTGATCAGATTATATCGTCCCATTAATTCCAGTTAGAATATTTAGACTATTGATCATTATATAAATTACAAATTACATATATGGAAGGTTGAGTTTTAATATGTGATAAAACATTATATAAAAATTAAAAGGTATGAAAATAATAGAATTATGATTAAAACATCAACATTGGGCCACAAATGGCCGGCTCATTAGCCAAATTCTTGTAAATGTAAACGGAGGGATTCGATCCCATGATGTGCAAGTGTGCATGCCTCTTGTGGACTTACCACATGCCATTAGGCTAAATACCACTTGCAACTTAAGTATTATTTTTCCAGCTAAAAAACAAGAAACAATGTATTCTAAATTCTGTTTAATTTTTAAGTTCTTTGACATGAAGTTTAAAATATGCCGCTTTAAAAAGTTGGAATTTTAATTTCTGGTAAAACTAATTTCGGTTGACCAAAAAAAACTAATTGTTAGATATTAATACGTTCCATGTCTTTCCGAAAACTTTTTTTTTATTTTTATGATAATTATTTTATTAATAATTAGATCAATAAAATTTAATTTATATTAAAATAAAAATTTTATAATTTTTTATAATATAGGTGAATTTCTTTCTTATTTGTTAAATATTTGAAATTTTAAATTTAGAAAATATACTTAAAAATTAAATCAAAGACAATTGGCAAAAAATTGAAAACGAAAAAAAAAAAAACATCAGACACCGACAGATAAGCTATTAGAGTTTTGAGTTTGATTGGTCTTTTTGCGGGTCAACGTCTGTTCTAGAAACCTTTCTCCTATTTTTTTTTGATAAAACAATGGCTCTTATCTTTGTTCTAGAAACGTTTGTCTTTATCTTTGATAAACAAAATAACTAATATTACATAACAAAATTATGTTAACTGCAATAGTAAGTCTAATAAGACAGTTCATTTGCATAACCAGGGATCGAGTCCCTCTGTCTACATTATGTAGGAATTTGGTTATTGGGCCGGCTAGTTGTGACCCAATATAATTTGTCGTTGACAAAAAAAAAAATTGTGTTAACTTATACATTACATATTTAATTTTATATAGAAACAAAATTGTATGAGCATCTAGAAAATAGAGGTTGGAACAATATGTTATCATTAGAATGCAAGGTGAATATTTGATGCCGAGGTCCAATTAAAAATACCATTTTTCTACCAAATTTGTTCACCGGAAAGATATGCCCGACGGTTATGTTCTTGGATCATGTTCTAGTTTTGAACCTTTGATTCTTGCCCAAATTACTCACCAAAGCTACAAAAGTATGTCTTTAAAAAAAAAATGTCGGTCAACATTCCATGAAGATAGATTAAAATTACAACCTTTGGTAGGTAGCAGTAAATGCAAGCCCTGCCAAATTTCTGCTTGGGAATTATTTAAACGAGGAATAAACCTTAAAAAAACAGATAAAAATGAAGAGAGAAGTCTGGAAATATCGGTAATATTCCATAGTTTTTTACAAAAATATGTCCAAAATATTTATTAAGTGGCAAATAATTTTAGTGGCACATGGTAAATTTATAAAAAATAGACGTATTTGTATATTCAGAGATCAAGTCTCACTGTATATATTATGTAGGAATTTAGTTAATTAACCGATCAGTTGTGATCCAATATTAACAAAACAAAATCACTAATTTAGTAAGATGTTAATTTTTAAAATAATTAAATAAATTATAAAATTTACTTAATCATATATATATATATGTTATAGAAGATATGTTATACTTCTATAATTATTTTGTACATGAAGCATTATAACGTTGGTATAATAATAAAAGTACAACAATTATAAGTTTTTTGTGACGTATTTTAATAATTGGGTAAAATATCAAATAAACTTTAAACTTTCATAAAAGGTGAAGAAATCTCAAACTTTAAGATAGCATATTTAATCACAAACTTTTATTGATATGTCATTTTAATCTTACTTTTGTTTAGAATGCTAAATTAACCATAATCCGCTTCAAATCATAGATGGGGAGATATCAATAGATTGTGAGATTGTCCTGCATATGATAAATTGTCTAGAAAAGTGACCGGTTTTCTTTCCTTACCAAAAGGAATTTCGGAAGTTAAATTCTTCATTTTCTTATTTTTTTATGTCATTTCTACATCTCTTAATGCAAGTGGCATTTAGTATAGTGGCATGTGGTAAGTACACAAAAGGCATGCACACTTGCACATCCTGAGATCGAACTCCTTTGCTTGCATTGGCAAGAACTTGGCTAATAGACCGGCAATTTGTAGTCCAACATTGATAAAAAAATATATATATTCTCGTCCGTCATATAAGAAAGTCTATTTATAATTGTTAATGTATCTTTCTATCTTTTGTGATATGAAATAATATAGTATGAAAACAGAGAGTTGGAAGAACACCATGTTGTGTCTAAGTAAAGACTAACATGGTAAATCACAAGGATCTAAACTCCAGATATTGGTGATTGTGCTAATGATTCCATCGACATAGCTCGTGTCAGTACCAAGATTCTTGTGTCGGAGGTAATACTCGCAGATCTCCTTCTCCGTGGGACAGAATCTCAAGCCTACCGTATTCGACATTTCTTGAAAATCACAAAACTTTGAGAGAGAGAGAGATCACAGAGAGAGATCAAACAGAGAGATAGTGAGAGAGAGATCAAACAGAGTACGTTAAAGAGAATGTTGCTGGTGAAGAAGAAGAAAGTTGGTCCATTTTATTAAAAAAGCGAAGACTAATAGTCGTCTTATTAGAAATGCTAAAATTACGGCCTATTACTATGGTTAATGTTACCATGGTTAAATAACAGTACGTAACAACCCCTTAGAAAAAAGAAAAGACGAAGGTTTATAGAAAAGACTAATGTGTATTATTAAAAGATACATACCCACTACGGTATAATTTTTTTAAAATTCTCTCAAACTCAAACGAATCCCGATTACATATGAAGCACGTAATTTTTTTGCATTTGATTAATTTCTTTATCTTCCTATCTTTTATACATCGTATATTCTATTATATTTCAAACAATTATGAGTTATATTGACACACTAAAATGATTCACTGTTCACTATTGCTTGCACTATACATACACTTTCAAAGTCTCTATTAGATAATTGGCAAAAAATGAAAGCGAACAAAAGAGATAAGACAATAAGACACGGACTTGATAGATACGCTATTAGAGTTTTGAGTTTGGACATTCGTTCGTTTCTCGATTACTTTTTCTTTTCTTTTTTCATATGACTCTTATTTTGTCCGGTTACTTAAAGACATTTCTATCTCTCGTTTCTTACTATCACAAATCTTAAATTTAATTAAACCACTCATCATTTGTTGATGACAAGTGATTCAGTGGTGTACTTATTTTACAAATCTTCAAGGTACCAGGGATCGAACCTCATACATGCAGTTGTAGGAGCGTGATTTAAAGCCAGTAGGCTAGTTTTTTTTTGTCAACGACAAATTATATTGGACCACAATTGGCCAACCAAATAGTCAAATTCCTACCTAATATAGGCGAGAAAACTCGATCCCTAATTATGTAAATGAGCTGCCTGATGTGGACTTACCGCATGCCACTAGGCTAATATTCAAATATTCAAATAGTTTTGGGGCCGTATATTTTAATTATCTAAATTAATTTTACCAATTTATGTAACGTAAACAAAATAACTAATATTACATAACGAAGTTGTGTTAGCTTATTTTATATAGAAACAAAATCGTATGCGCATTTAGAAAATAGAGGTTGGAACAATATGTTATGAATTATATATCATATCACTGATAGCCATCCAAGTACTGGAGGTAGAGATGTCTACGGACTGCGAGACTGTGATTGAGGTTTTCTCAAAACTGGAGGATTGGCGTGCTTTCATCCCGCTCCCGGAGGACTTCACTCAGTTACGTGCTCTGTTTACATCTTTTTCGCTTTCAATTATCCCTCACACTCTCAATTATAAGGCTGACTTCCTCGCCAGGTTTGTACGCGAGACATGTTATAATTGATTGTACGAATTTTCAATTGGCCTTTTAGAGCCTTTTTATAAATTGCAGTTGACAAAAAAAAAAAGAATTAAAGTACCATTTTTCTTCCAAATCTGTTCACCGGAAAGATTTGCCCGACGGTTATGTTGTTGGATCATTTTCTGGTTTTGAACCTTACTTTGATTCTTACTCAAATTACTCAACAAAGCTACAAAACTATGTCTTTAAAAAAAAAAAATTATCCCTCAACCTTCCATGAAGATAGATTAAAATTACAACGTTTGGTAAGTAGCAGTAAATGCAAGACTTGCCAAATTTCTGCTTCGGAATTATTTAAACGGCGAATAAACTTTTAAAAAACTGATAGAAATGAAGGGAGAAGTCTGGAAATATCGATTAATATTCCATAGATCTCTAGTCTTTTTACAAAAATAAGTCTAAAATTACTTAGTAGCAAATAATTTTAGTGGCACGTAATAAATTCACTAAAAGTAGACGCATTTGCACACTCAGAAATCGAGTCACACTGTTTATACTATATAGGAATTTGGCTAATTGACCGGTTAATTGTGTTACAATATTAACAATACAAAATCACTTATTTAGTAAGATGTTAATTTTTTTAAAATTAAATAAATTATAAAATTTACTTAATCATATAAATATATATACTTATTTAGAAGATTATTAATATGTTATACTTCTGTAAAGCATTATAACGTTGTTATAATAATAAAAGTACAACAATTATAAATTTTCTGTGAATTATTTTAATAATTGGAAAAAATGTCAAATAAACTTTCAACTTTCATAAAAAGGTGAAAAAATCTCAAACTTTCAGATAGCATATTTAATCACAAACTTTTATTGATATGATGTGTTTTGATTTAAGAAGAATGATCCAAATCTAACCATGAAGAACCTAAATTCTCAGATTAAACCGACTCGATAGCCATTAGCCTCAAAACTGTTTCCTTTTTCCTTTTTTGTTTTTAGTTTTAAGAATTTGGAAAAAAGGACATAACACATAAAGTTATGTGCTTAGTGTTCTTGAAGAAGAAAAACAATTGTAACAATTAAAAGAGAAAAACATGATGAAGAAGGGAGGAAAGTCACAATGAGAACAAAACACATTGTTACATTAAGTTAGAGTTAACATTTTGTGTTAACATCAGGACTAATTTAGCTTTCTAAACAATAAAATGACATATCAATAAAAGTTGGTGGTTTTATCATCTTTTCTGAAAGTTGAGATTTATTTGACATTTTCTCCTCTAATAATTTGTAATGTATATTAGTCCTGGATATAATAGAAAACGAGAAGAAAAATCACAAGATACGGATCAAGAATGGTTAATTTGGAAAATTAGATTTACTTTCCAGACAAGTCTTGTTACACAATGAGATGAGAATTTCGGGAATCATAAACAGTACATGAACTTTGAGAATGAAAATTTATTTCTTAAACTATTCCCAAAGTCATCGGAAAATTGTAATTCAAATACGGGAAATAGTTTGAAAAATACAAGTAATCAAAAAATAAAGAGTATTATTATAAATTATATAATCGACATAACGAAAGTAAGAATGTGTATCAATATACAAGAATACAAAATTGCAGTGTTAGAATTTGGAACTAAATGATCAACATTACCATTTTTACCAAAAATACTAGTATATCCGTATTGAACCGTTTATATTTATTGTAAATTTATAAAAATTTAAGTCAAATATTGTTATGTGGTTGATCTTAATTATTCGAAACATATTCAATATTTGAATTTAATATATTGTAATGTTTTGTTTACGTAAACGAATACTCTTACCGGACACATTCTTGACCTTTTTCTTTATCCGTTTAGATATTATTTTTGGATCCGAATAAAAACTCAAAATTTCTCATTTCTGAAAAGTACAGGAATTAGAGGACGGGAATCCCAATATGCCCAGGGCTAATGTATTTGATCCCAAATTTGTTTTACTTGATAAGGAGGAGACCAATGGCAGTGACAATTAGTGTTGAAGGTAAACCGAACTTGAAGTGTTTAGTGAATGTAAGAGTGTAGCCATGGCTCACTGCTCTACGAGCTTGCTAACAAACTATCAAATTTGCTGCAGAACCAAGCAACGTCAAGTTTCCAGCCACTGTGCTCACCCACGCCAGTAACAACCACGCCTTCTTCTCCTCCTCTCCCATCCTCGCTGATGCAGCCACTCTTGCTCCCAACAAAAGCACTGCACAAAATTTAATCTCAAAGACTCTGAATTCTATATTGCTTCCTTTTTGAATCAAGAAAAAATGTTTGCTTTTGAGGATACTGATGTTACCAGTTGGTACATTGGAGGCTACATTGGAGAGAACAAGAATGACAAGTGCTAGAATCGCGGTTCCTTTGGCTTGATCTATTTTGGCATAGGCTCCATTAGATCCCATAGAGCAGTAGGAATGCCAGTTTTG
Source organism: Lepidium sativum (assembly GCA_023374145.1). Taxonomy (NCBI): domain Eukaryota; kingdom Viridiplantae; phylum Streptophyta; class Magnoliopsida; order Brassicales; family Brassicaceae; genus Lepidium; species Lepidium sativum. The sequence goes on from JAKUCM010004926.1 coordinate 31,866, forward strand.
TTGAATCCATCAACAGTTATGAACATTCCAACAGAAGAAGATCAATAGTGAATACGATACCTGCCAACAAGAACAATCAAAAGTCTCTGATATTAGATCTTTAAGTTGTTTCTTTCAAGAGTAAAGAAATGTTTTGGTTTCACCTTCTCGAGAGACGGCCTAGCATCTTTGAAATCAAGAACAATGAGAGCTAGAGCTGCAGTAATTGCTGTCCATGAGATGTTTAAACCCATAAGCAGAGATATTAGCATTCCTAATGTTATTACATAAACACTTGATTTCCATAAAGTTCTTCTCCATTTCTTAGCTTGTTGGAACATATTGTTGTTGCTCTCTTCTTGAGCCTCTCCTTCAGTTTGTCGTTCTCTTCGCGACACATTTGAATCACGGCTTATGAATTCACTCTCACCCGCTGAAACTGCTCTGGTTCTGAGCGTCTCCATTCTGAAGCTTGATTCTTCAGATGAATCTGGTGAAAAACGATGAGATGTGACATCTTCTTCAGCAACAACAACAACTTCAGAACCCACATTATCTCCTTCTTCGTCAACTTTATGATCAGACAATAAGCCCCAATACATACCGAGAAGAAGCATAGCATTGCCAGTAATACCAAACAATCATAGCAGGAAAAAACACCAAGAAGAAACTCCCAAAACGGAAACTTACTTTGAACCGCAATAACTAGATTCTGAGGATTACCAATGGGAGTAGCAGAAGAACCAATATTCGCACTCGTGGCTAAAGCCAATAGAAAAGGGTGAGGAGGAAGGTTCTTTTGCCTAGCTATCTTCAACACAAACTCGGTTAAGACCACACAAGATGTGTCATTAGTGAAAAGAGCACTTGAAACTGCAGAAACAAGACAAACTCTACATAGCAAATCTTTAGGTCCTCTGCTTTTCCATGAGAGCAATGTACCTAAGTACTTAAACATATCAGCTCTTTCAAGGTATATACTAACAACCATTGTTCCAAATAGAAGGCCAAGCTTGTTCCGGGGCTATCACTTGAAAGATAACCATTAGCATTGCACCGAATAGAGAACCAGCGGTTCGACCAAGAGGGAAATACTGCTAAAATCCAAAATATGGCAAAGGCTATTGAGCCTAAAACCAGCTTAATTGTCGGTGCCATTGCCATTTTCTCAAACTTTTTGAGAATTTCTGATCAATGATTCAAAAGCATGGATCTTTAGATGGATTGCTGATTTGATGGTTGTAAAACTCCAGGATTTAATCAGAAACCCTAGGATTGATATATCTCAGGACTTGGAGAATCGTTTCTCTTAAGAAAACAGAGAAAAAGGACAATCAAATCTCGAAGTCAAAAAGACAATAACTATAGAATAATCAAGCAAATTTGACCACTTTCCATGGGAAATATAAACAACTTGTTTAGCTAAAGAGTGACCCATAAGAGCAGTTTCTCGAATAAAGTCAAACATTCAGTTCTAGAAGGAGTAATGGAAGACGAAGAAGAGACAGAAATTGATCCATTTTCATGGAAAGAAAACACTCAAAGCAGATAAAAGGACTTACCTTTATAGTTATCACAACGAACTCCACCAACTAAAAGGTTCACTGAAAAGCTTTTCTCTGTTGCGTTAGCTTCTTCATTTCTCAGTTTTCGTAAAATTAAGGACACAATCAAGTTTTTTGTTTTGTCTTTTTCACAAAGTGTTAAATTATTAAACTATGATTAACAAGTCGCAAATGGCTCTTAGCCTAGTGGCGGGCGGTAAGTCCACTACGATTAACAAGTCAACTATTTCGTTGATGAAGAAGATTGAAGTAGCAACAACACGATACTGTATTTTAAACACAAACCTTTTCATTGATCTTATGCAATTACAAAACTATACAAAATACAAAGATTTGTAAACTTTCTCATTGCATATCTCTCAAGTGTCATTGCTTCTTACTTACATTTTTTACAAAGAGACTCAATACACAAAACTTAGCTACAGAGTACAGAGCATTTTGACCGGAGAAAACTGTACGGTCAGACAAGCATGATCGGAGAGATTGTACTTTTCCGGCCACAATCCTTTCTCAGCTTCTTGTGGGAACAAAATCGCTTTATTCACTTTCAATCCAATTGCTTCTTCTTCTCCTTCTTCTTTCTTACTCTCAGTTCCACTCTCTTTGCAGTTTCCAGATTGATTCACCATAGTTATGTTCCAAATCTTCTGAAATTACATAACACACACATCTGACTCTTCATCGACGTTTATACAAAGATTGTTTTATTATTGAGGTATTTTATCAGCTTGTGGTTTTTGTCTTGCACCAAGAGATTAATGTAAGCTTTACCTGAAGTTCTTCATAGTCGAAGACACCATTTCCATCAAGATCAGCTCGACGCCATAGCTCCTTTGTCTCTTGGAAGTCAAGTCCATGTGGCATACCCGTTAGATTGACCTGCCACACAATATTGAATTTTCATGTCAGCATAAAATTCCACTTGTCTACTGCTGTGATTAGAGTTAGATATTGAGAGACTACAAAGTTTTAAGGAAGTGTAAATCCAATTAGAAATTCCAAATCCAAAACTTATTTGGCTTTCTATGTGTTTTCTATGCTTTCATTTGTGAATACTTGAGGTCTTTCTATGTTTTTTCTCCCTGAAGAAACCAATTATACCTTTTGAAGTGCTTGGCAAAAGGCAGGGTAAGTTAGCGAGTCACTGTGATTATTTCCCCCAAGAAAATCAAAGGCTTTGTCCTCAGCGATGGAAGCTTTGCGGAGTTGATACTGAAAACCATTAAAAGAAATCAGAATTCAACAAAAAGGAATGCAAAGTATCAGTTGGAGAATAAATAAATCTGGAAAGAGTGAGACTTCATGACATGATAAAGAAGAAGAAAAAGATTGTGGTCACAATAATAAGCAAACTTGATATAGTAAGTATGATAATACTTAGAAACACTTTATAAAGGTCAAAGGGGATGATAACTTCGTTTTGTGAAGACCTCACCTTGATAATGCTAAAAACAGCTTCTGCCCAACTTGTTCTCAATGGCTTTCTTGTACTGCTAGGGTTACAGAGCCATATGAAATCAACCCCGCATATGTTTCCCCTATGGTTTCTGTGGCTAACCCACTAAAGAAAACAAAAAATGAAATATAAGGATGTGTTTTAACAACACAAAGCAGGCGTAAATAACATGAGGCTTGATAAAAAAGTATGCAAGAGATGTTTACCCTATGAGCATCACTGTCAGTATACTGGTGAGCATCATCATACGATGATATGAACCCTTGAGATCTCAAAAATTTGTAAACATGCCCGCGTTTGCTTCCATTCCAGTCACTGAAATGAAAACAATTTAAGTCTGTTATTAGAGTTGTACTGGTGGAGAGACACGTTCTCAAGATCTTAAGACTAGAAACTTACCCGCAGAGAATAATAGGTATGTGATTAAGTTTATTATCCCTTTGATAAGCTTCAAGATACTCAAGAATTTTGTAAACCTATTAAGAGGAAGCAGAGATGATCAAGTTAACTATCACAAGATCTCAAGATCTAAGCAGAATGGTCTCAAAAAGAAAAATGATGAGAAGAATGACCAACCTGATGCAATCTTACAATAGACAAACTAGAATCATGAGGGAACAACAAGTGAGTGTTCACTATAATAACTTCTTGTTGAACGTCTTGCTTTCCATTAAGCGGAAAGGGAATAACTGATTTGACATGTAAGAGCTGAGCAACGCGATCTCCAAAATCATTAAAGAGCAGCTTTCGGTAATTTACAACTTTGAAGTAGTCCTTATGGATGGCAGTCAAAAGACCTGTAATAAAGATATTTGAGTCTACAAATGAGACGGCAAAGAAGAAGATGAAACCTACTTTGATCGCAGGCGATCAGATAGAGGAATTTAAACTCATAGTTAGCAACTTTTGGAACCCCCAACATTTTGAACTACCCTTCTCTACTCCCTCTAACCAACCGTAGCTTGTAAATTTGGATTACTCGACACTCTTAACTGAAGCATTATCGAGCAACATTGAGCCCTCTTAAGTTTTTACTGAATTTCGATAAACAAATTTCCCCTATAAAAATTCAGCAATAGCCATAAGCTCCTCACATCCTTCTACTACTAACTAGAACTGACACCATTTTCAAGTAGAAGGGCTATGATACAGCATAACAACTAAAAATCTTACCATCACCACGATCGTTTGTTCTAGCCAATTGAAAAATAGTGTAGCCTGCAGAGCTAAGCCGGTCATGGTACATCTTCACCAATTCATCATTCCCAACCCAAACTTCCTATTAACAGTGACAAAATTGCTAAGAGTCAGCTTATTAACCATACATACAAATGCTACATTTTTTTATTCAAAAACATTCTGATTACCTGGAGACAGATAACTGAAGAGCGTTTATGGAGTAATCGTTCCAAAATCATCTGGTTCCGAGCTAGCCACAGCTCGCGATAATGGCTCTCTCGAATGCTCTGATTCTGTCAAACCCAACACAATAAATCAATCGAAGTGCGAAATTTCAAGACGGAATCAACAGTTAGAGAATGAAACCAGAAGAGATGAGACCAAAAAAAAAAAAAAACCTGTTGATCAACTCGTTTATAAATCGGAGCCAAGATATTGAAAGTAGTACAAGAAATATTCGATTCCACCATTGAAGCAAAGTTCGAGTTCAGTCTCTGCTCAACCACAATCAGCGAATCATAATCAAATTATCAGAAAACAACGAATTGGAAATTAAACAGAAACTTGTGAACGAGTAAGAGAAACGCACCATAACTGAAACTGGTTTGGTGTTTCTACCGGAGAAGGAAGAGAGTAGACCGGAAAAGTAGATCGGAAAAGGAACAGCAGCGAGGACGACGAAGAGGGAGAGTGGTGAAGAGAAAGCAGGGATGAATCTGGACCGTAGGATTAAGCTAAGCTTGCTTCGATTTTGATGGCTTTGTCTTTGCATTTGGGGTTTTTTCTTTGGGGTTCTTTCGAATTCCCAAAAGATCTTTCTGATTTTATAATATTTTCTTCTTTTTTGGAAGTATTGTTTTTATTTATTTAAATATTTAGTAGTGATTATTAATTAATGCCTTTACGTGAACCAATAGTTATTCCCCACCACATACACACAAAAAAAAAAAAACAAAAAATGTCTCTTAGCAAAAGACCAAGCAATTACATTGTATGGTCGAGCATTCGAGTACCCGCTCGGGTTTGGGTCGAATCCTTTCAAATTTTTGATTTTATTGATTTAAAACATATTCAGATATTTCTATTTTTTTGGGTCGAGTTAGATTCGTATATAGATCAGATTTTGGTTCAGGTATTTATATATAAATTTAAAATAAGTAAACATTTAATAGAAATAAATCTAAAAAAACTTAAATTTAACAAAAATATTTTGGATACCCATTAATTCTTAATTCGGTTTTCATTTGGGTTCGGATTCAGTTTTTTGGATATAAATATAAGATCTACTCGGGTTCAGTTTGGAGTTTGATTCTTCTTTTTCGAATTAGTTTTGGTTCAGGTTTCAGATATCAGGTTTTATACTAGGCTTAGTACAGTCCATGTAACTTTATATTGATTCATATTTTATTTTTCTGATCTATGCAATTTCTTCTTAAATTCAGTATAAAATTCAGAGAAAATAGTCGTCTTCTAAAACTATAAAACTAAATAAATTGATTATTTTTATCAATAATTAAATTAACAGAAAAAATTAAAATCTATAAATTATTAACAAAAAATTACTCAAAATCGAATTCGAATCAAATAAATAGCAGATGTAGTCCTCAATGATCGAATGCAATTTCCATAAAATATGTATGTTAGCTAATCTCTTTGGTACGATTGATTTCAAGACTGTTTTTTCTTTTTGTCAAGAGCAAATATATGATCACAAATCAAATAAAAGGAATACATCAAAAGTTTTATGGCCAAATATTCTTATTCTACGAACAAGAGTACATGATCTATGATTAAGAGTTTGAGAGATCATCGAAAAAACAAAACTATTAAAAAAAGAAACTTAGCCTGAGGAACTTGTCATCGTATGCGAGGAAATCCGGCCACTCTTCTGGATGCTTCAATAACTTTAAAACCGTCTCACAATCCGTTGAAATCACCGCCGAAACGATTTGTAGCTTTTGGAGAGACTCCATTACCCATATAACCGCTTTAACCTCTGCGTGAAAGGTCAAGAGGCTTTTGTTAACATAGTGTGCAATCATAAGCTCTCTTCCCACTTAATTTGAAAAACAAATCCAATCCAAACATAAATAATGGTCAATATTCTTCCAGAAAATATCCACAAAACATTTATATCTCATAAAATTTTGATTAACTGTAGAAGGGAATGCTTTTATTATTTAACTATAGTTTTTTCAAGTCCTTTTAAAAAGAGAAAAAACTATATAGATATTCATAAAAAATCACTAAGATACCGATTAATAATTGAGTATTTTATAAAGCCTAATTCTTGTCGACCATTATTGGAGAAGAGAAGTAGAGAAGCGCGTCTAAGGACAGAACAATGTCGGTGTTTCATTACACGGTTCGTTCGTAACTTCGTACCACACATCAAGTTGCTTAACCACTTTGTATTATGTTATTGTTTGTCTTTTTGTCAACTCATTAAATAAATATTACCTTTGTTTAAATTTTTAATACCCATTTTAAAATTAAAGTCGGATAATTGAGTGATAGTGATCTAGTTGTTTATATTTAGGAAAGAAGTTGTCTTGTTAGTCAGATTTTATCCAATTTTATTCTAACATTATCTATTAGAAATGAGTTTTCTGCTTTATCTGTTTGTGGTTTCATTGCTTATTGTTTTGTCTGGTTTAATAATATCGCTTACCCTAGTGAATTTTACGGACCTCTTGGAATAGTCGGTCTAGCTTTAAACCTACGTGCCTATGACTTTGTTTTCCAGGAAATCCGTGCAGCGGAAGATCTGGAATTTGAGACTTTCTATACTAAATATATTCTTTTAAACGAAGGTATTCGTGCTTCGATGGCGGCTCAAAATCAGCCTCATGAAAACCTTATATTCCCTCACTACCACATATTTAAATTTGGATTGCATCCAATTTCTCAATCTCTGTTAGTTTATATTTTGGTTTAGAGTGCTTCCTCGATTTTTTTTTTCAACCATCCTAATAGATTTAAATCCTGCTCCTATTAATATAAGTAGGGGGTTCAATCCCTGATAAAATTTGTAAAATGACTACACTATTGAACCAACTATCATCGGCGATTACTCCTCGATTGGAAATAAAGAATAAATAAAAGTCGGTCACTTGTTTAGTTGTGTAATACAAATTGATTTATGATTAGAAAGCCCATAACATTTTTTAAGTAAAGGCCCATTTTCACTTCCACATATTGTATAGGCCCATTACTTCTTCATATCAGTTTTTTTTCTTTTTGTGTTTGGTTTCAACAACAGTTGCATACAATACAATACAAATCTCCCACCAAACTTTTACTTCGCTTAAAGATCAAGTCTTCTTTCTTCACTCCACTCTATACAAACTTTTGCCGAGAAAAGTATTTAAACTTGAGCACAATCATCACTCAAGTAAACTACAAACAAAAAACCAAAATCCCCTTTTAATAAATTAACAAATTGAGGATAGGATTTAGATTTCAGATAGAGTTTCATTATCCATTTTAGCCTGCAGTTCAAGCATCCAGAACCAGACAGTGAAAGGAAATCAACCATATGTCATATACACACCTTATAAGTTATATCTAAATGTGTTGCTTGCAAGGAAACTAAACATAGATAGATCAAAGAATACTCAAGTTATGAACTCAGAATGAGAAATGGATTCAGATCGAAAGCTAACATTTTTCAAATGCACAAAGTGGCAATTTGAAGACACACTTGATCTTATTAACTGCCCTTTCCACTACTTCTGTGATAGTCTCTACGCCGGTGACTATCCTCAGATCACAGATGTTCTGGTTTTCTTCTTTGTCACGGTTACTTACTTGACAACGCTAATCATTGTTTTAAGGATGGTAATCACAAAAAGAAGAAGAAGGAGAAAAAGAGAAGATGGTGATTATGATGATCATGATGGTGATAATGATGATGATGATAAAGCAAAAAGGTACTTACTTCCTTCTGGTCCAATCTCTTTTCCTTTGATCATCTTGATCCTTGCAAAGGGTCAAAGGATCAATACCCTTTTCCCAATTTCCATCTTTGGACCTGCAATTCTGCAACTTGTTCAACTCTCTCTGCTTATATTCGAAAACAATATCGAAAAAGAAGCAAGTTATGTATTCTTCGAAGCTTCTTCCATCTCTGGAATACTCCACGCAAGTCTTTACTTAGACGCTGTGATTCTCCCCTACTATACAGGCTTCGATGCTCTTGTCAGTTCTAAATTTTCTGGAGCCTGCAACTCCTGTATCTGCAGGAAAGAGCCATTAACTGTGGGAGGGAAGATTGTGGCTTACAGGGGATGGTCTAGTACAACCTTTTTGGTGGTTGGTGTTTTGTGTTTGAGGATTATAAACAAACTGTGCAGAGAAGAAGCAAAGAGGAAAAGAGTTTTGGTGATTAAGAATGTGGTTGAAGGATTGGTTATGTCTCCCATTGAAAAGCCCATCTTGTTAAGAGTTTCTGTGTTTGGTTCTGTTCTTCTGTTAATCTTTGTTTATGTAATCACACAAGTGTGTTGTTTGATTTGTCGGAGACAAAGTTAGAAGACGATACACAATAACAAGATCAACTAAATGTAAATGATACTATTATTGCTTTCTTTTTTTGTCAATATTGGACCACAAATAGCCGGCCCATTAGCCAAATTCTTGCAAATGCAAGCGGAAGAACACGATCCCAAGATGTGTAAGTGCGCATGCCTCTTGTGGACTTACCACCTGCCACTAAGCTAAATGCCACTTGCTATGATACTATTATTGCTTAGAGATGAGGTTTCTTTGGGTATGATGATGAACTTGGAAGAGCCATTTCAGTTAACAAAAAAGAACAATCTTTTATTCGAACAAATCTCCATAAATTACAGACAAAGATAAAGGCCGAAACAACAAATGTTGCAGATGAAGTAGGAAAAAAAAAACTCTTTCTAATTGGGTCGCAACAAAACCTGTTCTTCAGAGATCTTAGAGTGGCTTTCCTCCACTTGTTTTGACGTCATTTCTGATCGCTCCTTGAATAATTTTAACGACGAAGTACTGAAAAGTACCACATAAAGAAGGGTTTCAATTGTTAACCAAACTCAAACAAGACAGAGAATCAAATCCTGTATATGCAGGAACTCTTGCAACTATACCTGAACACCAATGAGGAGAGGGATGAGTTTCTTCCCTTTATCATCAGAGTAAGATCCATCTACCATCTTCTTGTCTACATGAATCGCTTTCCTTTGATTTGTTGCTACATCGGTTATAGCCTTAACTAAGTTCGGAATCCACGCTTCACCAGTCGGAAGAACCTAAACCAAGAGCAGGTAAGCACTTTTAAGAGTCACCAAATTGAATCAAATCACAGATTCGGAAACCAAACCTTTTCAGTCTTTTCGTTCTTGCTGCATCTTCCGCTGTTCTCTGCATAGACTACTGCAATTTGTGAATCCTACAACTCAGTAGAAGAATGGGAATTACTGATTCTTGCTGCAACTAACCAGATAGATAAAACTATTTTAGGAAACCAGACAAAAATTGCTGTAACGAACCATACCTCAAACTCTTGCTTTCGCATCTTAGAACCAGCACGGATAGTTTTGAGGAGAGAATCTGATCTCTTAGAGGAAAACGTGTCGTAGGAAAGTTCATCAGGAGGGGAAAATTGAGCATGAGTCAAAACAAGCAAGGCTTTGTACCAAATCTCTTTTCCAAAGGTCTGAGTGATTGCTTTAACAACTTGATTATCTAGCTCATCGACTCTATACACATCCAAACGATCAACATAGAGCAAAACATCTATGGTTCTGTTCACAAGAAACCTGCCCAAAGAAGTAATGCAACAAACCTATCTAAGCACATCAACAAAGGGAAAAAATTCATCCAAACCAATCAATGAAGAGAGATTTCAAAACTGACCCTTTGATTAACTCAAGGGCTTGGTGATTGACATATCCAGCTTCCACAAGTCCAGGGGTGTCAATAATGTTTATAGTAAATCCTCCCATTGACCTTGAAACCATAACTGGTCTCAATCCTTCAGCCTACAATATCGAAGAAACAAAAAACATCAATATGCTCAAAATCCAAGCAAAATAAAGTAAAAATCAATTCCAAGCTTAGAGAAACGTACCTGAAAAGGACTGACACGGACGACTTGTTCGCCGATAAGGGAATTAACAGTGGATGATTTTCCGACACCGCCTTTACCCAGGACAAGAACTGTAATAGAGTTCATATCCTACAATTGAAAAATTAAAACTTTATTATCCTAATCATAAACGGAGAACCCAAGAAACCAACTTGATTTCAACTAAACATGAACAACAACAAAAAAATCAAACCTTTTGCTTCAATTTTCCAAAGAATTCAACCAGCTTTTCCTGGGTTGCCTCTGGAAATTGCTGAAACCCGCCCCATTCACGAACAATAGACCCCATCACTCCAAAACCCTTCTTCACCAATACAAGTAAAACTTATAAGTGTGTTTTTTTGGGTATATAACGTTAAACCCTAGAGATGAAGATTATATTAACATGAGGGAGATTCTAAGGAACGTACCGTTTTAGCCTTGAGGTTTTGGTGAAACTTCTTCTCAAGCTTCTCGAAGAGAAAAAGCAAACGACTTGTGACCTTATCGGAACTCTGTTTAATAGTTGAGTCTATTTGTTGATTATTTTCACTTCACTCCTCTATTTCTCTAATGTTTCCTTTTCGTGCCTTAAAGATTAAAAACATAAAGCTTAACATCAAACTAATGTCAATTTACATGACAATTCATATATCCATAAATCTCTAAGAAATAGAAGAGAGAGGAGTCCCATCATCGGTTTCTCTGACACTTTCTTCGCTTGTATGTCAAGGAAAACAAATGATCACCATCAGTTTCTCGAGCATGATTGTCTTTGCTCAGAATCTGCAACGGTTTTCTTAGGACATTGATTTCCCTCTCAAAGTTCTTACCAGATAAAATCCTCTCTGTCTCCGTTGTTCCAAGGGCTCTGTCAACAATCTCCGGCTTGAAATTAGGAGGTTGGATGTGGTAGTGTTTTGGCTCATGCAACACCGGTTCGGTCTCCTCAAATGAGCTTCTTAGTGTACTTTCAAAATAGGTAAAGGAAGTGTCTTGGTGATTCAGTAAGCATTTCGGGAGGTCTGTGATTGAACAGGCAATATGGTCGCAGGGTTTCCGAAATCTAGTACCTGAGCATGGCCAAGCTGCAAATCTGTTACTATTTGAACCGGTTTCATGGAATTGCAGGATATTGTTATCTGGAGTTGCATAGGGTTCCCTGAAAATGGCAGATGAAGATTTAGGGACTACTTTGAGAAGACCCTTTGGCAAAGTCTGATGATGATGTTTAGAGGAAACTATGCTGGAACTTTGGGACGGCAATTTCCCCTTCTTGGTTATCTTTATCTTGAGAGTGTTCTTGGAGCTGCCACTGCGACGAGAGGTTAGATTTTTCATTCTGTTTCTTTCCTCAGGTTTCAATACATTGGGAGTTGTGTATCTACACGTAGCACTGTCCATTTCCTCAGCCGAAACTCTATTAAGGTCCAAAAGCTTGAGATTACTGGTTCGTGTTCGTCCTGACCAAAGGAGGAGTCTTGCTGTATTTCCAAGTCCATTTCCATACTGAACCCACAACCTTTGCATCTCGGTGAATGCCTTAATGAGTTTTTCATGATAGAACTCTAAGAAGTAGTAATATTTTTTCCTCATGAAAAACATAACAGCTTGTTTACAACAAGCTACCATCGGAGTAAACAATCCTCCTCTCAATTCCTTGTAAAACTTATCCTCCTTCGGATTCCCAAAATATAAATTGGCACCACCAAGAATTTCCAGCATCGTCAAATTGAAAGTCTTTTCATCCATATTTGGCAGATAACATGAGAGGAAGAATCTTTCTTCGTCTGTCAGAACTGAGTTCCATGTCTCAATAGACAAAATTTCCGTCAAATCTGGTAGATCATAGAGCTCGTATGGTATGTTACAGAGCTGACCTTCCACAACAGCATGCTCACAGTTTGCTTCTGCGATGTCATAATCATCGGATTCCTCTTCAAAGTCTATCCCAACTGTTTGATTCTTAGTCATCGTTGGACCCTTAGTACGGGAATGAGTGGTGGACACTTACTACGCTTACAAGACACATAAGCTAAATCTCTAACCACAAGCAGGATACCTACATAGAAAAACTTAAGACTCATCAGAAATTTACAATGCCAAAATTCCACTACAATGGACAGCGAGAAGCTGAGATTGTAGTTACATACTTTTATCAAGCAGCAGTCAAATGAAAACATATGCAGTACTTCATGGATTTCAGCAACGGCACTAAAACCTACAGAAACAGGAAATTTACATCTATAAAAATTGTGAATCCAAAGTTGATCAGATGCATTCTAAGACTAATGAATACCACTCAAAAGAAATAAGGAATCGTAGAGCCAATGTAAGAGACACAAGATAGAAAATCTCCCAGCTAGGATGAGCTACAAAGCTTGGACACACTCGATCTCCGACTCAATCAATAGAAATCATGAGAAGCAGCTACAATCACCTTGGTTTTGAAAAATTCAAAGCTCAAACACAGCTGGAGAAGGAAAACCCTTGGATTTGACAACCAAAATGCGGAAGATATTGCAGAATCAACACTAATCGGCTAAATCACCAGATGAGTTGTAAAACCAACCGGAACAAATCACAAATGAAAAACCTCGCGATACAGAGAGAAATCGATCGTAAACGTAAAGACGAACTTACCGGCTCTGAAGAAAGTTGAAATGCGCAATTTAAGGTTGAAGAAACCATATTCGTTTGGCTGCAGATACGAACTTCATCGCCTTCAAATTCCATTTCTCTGCTCCTTTTTAGAGATTTTTAGAGATTTCTAGCATTTTGATTTATGAACGCCACAGTACACAGACTAATAACTGTTAGAGCGTAATTTGAATAATTACAGTTTAAATTATATTTAACTTTACAGTTAATCCAAACGAAAACCATTTTTATCATAAAAACGTAATTTTGTTTGGGCCTTATTATGGTTCTGGCCCATTTATCCAAAAAAGTTTTGTTCTGGCCCATTTTGTTTTAGGCCCATTTTAACTCTTTTCATAAGGCCCATGTAAATTTATTTGACCAAATTCGAGCATTAAGAATACACTTTTATCAAATTATGCTTATTCTAAATCCTATCTTGCGGAATATAAATTTTAAAATCGCAAATGGCTCTTATCCTACTGGCAGGCGGTAAATCCACATAAAGCATCTCATTTGCACAATCAGAGATCGAATCCTCCCGCCTACATTATGTAAGAATTTGGTTATTGGACCGGCCAGCTATGATCCAATTAATTTACCGTTGACAAAAAAAACCTTAAAATCATTTGGAGAGCTGAGTTATAATGATAAGAGAAGTGTTGAATGAAAACTATATAATAATGAATTTTTATTATTGAATATCTGTATGAATGTTTTGTTTCTTGGTGGATAAGTTAGAGAGTGCTTGTGCCATAAATTTGTCATTTGCCATGTTGACAGATAATGTAGAGTGTACAACTATAACTTAAGAAATACAAATTCAGTTATATAGAAATTAATTAAAAATAACCAACTATCAAATTCAGTTAAGAACACTAGTAAGAAGAAAACTTATCCGTAAATGACTTTTAAAAGTCCACTTAAGTCAACTCATTTGCACAACCAGACATCGAGTACTCCGCCTACATTATGTATGAATTTGGTTATTGGGCCGGCCAGTTGTGGTTCAATATAATTTGACGTTGACAAAAAAGAATAGAACTTATCTGTTAAATTTCAGATATTTTCTGCGCAATTTAAGAATAGTTGACATGTGGTTTCATATTGTCTAAGTTATTACAACGATGGTTAACACAAAAAATATCATTTGTTTTTGTTTTCGAGTTATTCAAGTCATAAGTTGTTATAGAATCAATTAACTATGTTGTGTTTCTCACTATAAATACTCGCATCGTTATCTGTATTCATCAAGACACTTATTTCATCGATCCAAAGAACCTAGATTCAACTAATAAAGTCAAGACAAGCTAAGAAAATATGACGAGGATCGTATCTTTTTCCACATTTGTCATCTTCTTCCTCGCAATGTTCTCCATGGATATGATCATATCAGTTTCATCAGCAGGTTGGATGCAAGCTCATGCAACCTTTTATGGTGGAAGTGATGCTTCTGGTACAATGGGTAAGTGGTTTAGGGTTTCTTTCTTCTTTCCCAAGTAAAGTTCTGAGTTCTCTCGTCTAATTCTCTCAGGCGGTGCGTGTGGTTACGGTGACCTCAACACCGATGGTTACGGGACACATACGGCAGCTTTAAGCACTGCTCTGTTCAACGACGGCAAATCTTGTGGTGGCTGTTACCAAATGGGTCTGTGATGCAACCAAAGTGCCACAATGGTGTCTTAAAGGCAAATGGATAACAATCACAGCTACTAACTTCTGTCCTCCAAATTACGCTTTACCAAATGATAATGGAGGTTGGTGTAATCCTCCAAGACCTCATTTCGACATGGCTCAGCCTGCGTTTGAGACCATTGCCATATACCGAGCTGGGATAGTCCCAGTTTACTATAGAAGGTAAACAAAACACAAACAATCAAATTCAGTTTGGTTTATATAACATCTCTGTGTGTGCTAACCAAAGGTTTCTTGGAATGATTATCCTGTAGGGTCCGATGTAGGAGAAATGGAGGTATACGATTCACAATGAACGGTCGAGATTACTTTGAGCTTGTCCTAATCTCAAATGTGGGAGGTGCAGGTGAAATTTCTCAAGTATGGATCCAAGGATCTAAAGGCTACAAATGGGAGCCGATGTCAAGAAACTGGGGATCTAATTGGCAAAGCCTTACTTACCTAAATGGCCAAAGTCTCTCGTTTAAAATCCAAACCAGTGATGGCAAAATCAAGACAATATTTGATGTTGTTCCTTCAAATTGGCAGTTTGGTCAGAGCTTCAAAAGCAACTTCAATTTCTGAATCAGGTTTACTATTGACAATGTAAATGAAAATTTGGTTTCTTTAATGAAATGTTACAGAATTCTAATACAACATAAATGAAACATCCAAAAGTGTGTTACCCGGTAAAATATGAAGTTTGCGGATATGTTTCTGTATCATCTCCGCATTACACGGTTACGCTCTCTCTTGCGAAATCGTTCCAACATGATTTGATCAGTTGCAGCTTGCCTGCTTTTCCCTGACTCGGCATTATTAGTATTAGTACTACTACTAGGCGGTTTAGCTCCTTCACCATTCGCTTGAGCTCCTCTATCTTTGTATAGTTCAGGATGTTCTGCACGTTTTAAGTATATACTGATCAATACAAAGAATCCACACGCAAACAGACTAACAAATGGAAAAGAGAAAAGGATTCATAGAGCAAAACCTTTTCTAAGCTTTTCAGCATAATCTTTTCCCCGTTGGAAATAATCCGCACTATAACTAGATGGAATGCTAAACTCTGATTTTGGCCGACCCATAAGCCTCTTCTCTTGTAGAAGCTTCTTAGCAGCTTCTGTTTCTTCAATGTTCTTCAGCTTGTATCTTTAACATCCATCCAAAAAATCGAATCACAAAAACTTTCAAACTACTCAAACATTTATCTTTAATCTATGAATATCTATAATCATACTCGATTGGGAGTTGAACTTCTGCTATTCCGGTAGTCCACTGCGTAGAGCTCTCTTCCGAGCTACGCTTCTTAACCTGACAAGGTTTTTGGTGACAAATATCTTAATTCTTGATACACACAAAAACCAAACAATCAATATGTTACAAAACCAACTTACTTTAAGATGATCAGGTATCTTATACAACTCATCTTCCACTCGTTTCAATTCATTCTCAACCTCCTCTGCATCATCAAGATTTTCCCCTCTCTTCTTCGCTAATTCTTGTTCAATATACTTTACCCTGATGAATCAACACAATCCTTAGTGCTTACAAAGATAGGTCACTCTAACTCAATCTGTTTTACCATCAAAAGACTAATACTTTAGGCAAAATTAGAATATATAGTGCTTACATGTTGGGATCTTCAATCAAAACAGCAGTCTCTTGAGCAAAAGTATCCTGCAACACAAGCTCCTCTTTTTCTCCTTCCACTTCAGTCTTATCCACTGCTTTCACTTTCTCTGTACTATTTTGCGTCGTCAATACTGGAATCCCTAATTTTCTCTCTCTCTGCTTCTGCAAAAAACTTCACTTCCTCCAAAGCCAACCTGCAAATCAACCCCATTAATAAAAATTGATTCTTTTTAATCACCAATCAGATTAAATGAAAAAATACGTACGAGAAAGAGGGAATCAATGGAGATAAACCCTAAAAGTTGTTAACTATTCTATTTTGAACTGACCTTCGTTTCTCTTCTTCATCTAAAGTTGCAGCTTTGGATTCATCTTCTACATCCTCCTCGAAGTTACGCTTCCTGAAATTTCTCTTCGGCGGCATCGCAGAAACTAACACCTTCTTCAATTTCTTCTTACAAAGAGCTAACGGAATTTGAGATATTTCTCTCCGACTACTTTAGGCTTTTAGATTTTAGATTCTTCTTCTCTCCGATTACCAACGAAACACGGCGTCGTTTTGAATGTGGGCTTCACTAAGTAGCCCATTACACTCTTCTTTTTCCTTTAGGCCATTAATATATTCTAGGCCCACTTTTTAAGATATTTTAAAGGTAGATAACATATATATAGATGCATAAAATATTTATTTATTTGGACGTAATCATGATTATCAATTTATCATATTTTCTAATCTCGAAGTTCTGATCAAAAACAAAAACATAGTATGATTTCAATAAATACTTTTGATTTTTTTTGACTATTCACATAACCTATCACATATACAACTATTTTTTTTTCAAGTATTATCAATTTATCATTAAATGAGCTAAAAATGACAATTTGGATTTACTATCCAATCGTTTATTTATCATAAAGTTCATATATAGTAGGATAATATTTAACGTGGAAATAACATACATCACATTATGATAAAATAAATTTTCTATTATTATTTTTATTATTTTTAGCATGAAATCTTTCCTTAATTTTATCAACCATCTTAGTTCCAACTTATAATTTTTTTAGTCAATACATTTTCATACAAAGTAGGTTCCGCCACAAAACGAACCTTTGCAACAAAAATCATATACTATAACTAACTATTAGACGCCGACAAAACTAATGCTAGAAAGCTCTCATAATTTGCATGAAAATATGCACAAGTTCTCTTAAAAACACAAAAACATCACCAACTTTAGTAGGTTTTGAGAATAGCTTATTTTTTGTGATAATAAATCCAATTTTCAAATTATTTTTCAAGCACGTAAACAATTTCAATAGCACGTGGATGAGTATATGTTTAAACTGTGAGTTACGTAATCTATATGTGTTAAAGAGTATAGGTTTAAGCAAAATTAAATGTACACTACTATGAAATTAGTAAATTTTCAAAATCATTTAGTTTTTGTAACAAACTATATTAGTTTAGAAATGTAAATATCATATAAATTTGTGTACAAGTATCAAATATGTTTGTTTATAAACATTATACACAGAGTTGCGCATGTGCAAGATTTGTGCTGAAAAAAATTATGATCAGTCTATAAACTATATTTATAAATTAAAAGTGGGAAGGTCATAGGAAAAGGAGAAACCAAAAATGATCTCTATGTTCTCGAAGACTCTCCAACAAATGCAT
Organism: Lepidium sativum; assembly: GCA_023374145.1. Classification (NCBI taxonomy): domain Eukaryota; kingdom Viridiplantae; phylum Streptophyta; class Magnoliopsida; order Brassicales; family Brassicaceae; genus Lepidium; species Lepidium sativum. Next base: position 49,775 of record JAKUCM010004926.1, read on the forward strand.
CGTTTTTATCATGTCTTAACTCTAAAGTAGCTAGTTGTCTAAATACAATTTGTCATGCTAGATTAGGACATCCTCACTCTCGTGTCTTGAGTTTAATTATGCCTAATATTTTGTTTAGTAGGTTAAGTTGTGAAGCTTGTATCTTGGATAAATATTGCAAGACCATTTTTCCGAATTCAAGTACAATTTATGAGAAGTGTTTTGATTTGATACATTCGGATGTTTGGACATCACCATGCATGTCTAGGGATAATCACAAGTATTTTGTTACATTCATATATGAGAAATCAAAATATACTTGGGTGACACTTCTCCCTTCTAAAGACCGTGTGTTTGATGCTTTCTTAAACTTAAAAAATTATGTAACCAACCAATTCAATGCTCAAATTAAGGTACTTCGATAATGGTGGAGAATACACAAATACAAAATTCAAAGAACACTTACACAAATTTGGAATTGTGCATTAAACAAGTTGTCCCTACACTCCCCAACAAAATGGAGTGGTGGAACATAAGAATAGACACCTTATGGAGGTTGCTGATCCAATGATGTTTTCACATGAAGGTGCCAAAGAAATATTGGGGAGATGTGGTGATGGTAGTATCTCAAAGTTCTGATCAAAACATAATATCGGTGAACCTAGACGGTCTTTACATATGCTTTCAAAAAATACTTTTCTTTTTTATACAAATGGATCCTTTTCAACCATTCACATAGCCTATCACAAATACAACTATTTTTTTTCAAGTATTATCAATTTATCATTAAATGAGCTAAAAATGACAATTTGGATTTACTATCCAATCTTTTATTTATCATAAAGTTCATATATAGTAGAATAATATTTAACGTGGAAATAATATACATCTTATTATGATAAAATAAATTTTCTATTATTATTTTTATTATTTTTAGCATGAAATTTTTCCTTAATTTTATCAACCATCTTAGTTCCAAATTAAAAACTTTTTGTCCACACATTTTCTTGCAAAGTATGTTCTGCCACTATACGAACTTTTGCAACAAAATCATTTACAGTAACTATTAGACGCCGACAAAACTGATGTTAGAAAGCTCTCATAATTTGTATGAAATGCACATATTCTCTTGAAAACACAAAAACTTCACCAAATCTAATAGTTTTTTGAGAATAACTTATTTTTTGTCGTAATAAATCCAATTTCAAATTCTTCTTCAAGCACATAAACAATTTCAGTAGCACTTGGATGAGTATAAGTTTAAACTATGAGTTGCGTAATCTATATATGTTAAAGAGTATATACTTAAACGGAATTAAATGTACACTACTATGAAATTTGTAAATTTCAAAATCATTTAGTTTTTGTAACAAACTATGTTAATTTAGAAATGTAAATATCATATAAATTTGTGTACAAGTATCAAATATGTTTGTTTATAAACATTATACATATAGTTGCGCATGTGCAAGATTTGTGCTGAAAAAAAATTATATAGAATGCAATGTCATAGGTAATTTTTTTCTATCTTAACAAATTAATTTTTTATCAGGCTCTTTAACATTTTCAAAAGTTGTAGAAAATATAATTAAGCTTGTACATATAATATATTTTTTAACTCTTTACCATTTACAAAAGTGAGAATAATATGATTATTGTATACGACTATAAAAAAAATAACATTATATTTGTACAATTTTAAAAAATCATATTATACTTTATCGGTTCACAAACAAATCATTACATCTAAGTATCTATGTTACTACTAAACTAATCTTTTGAAGCTGTAGAATTTTGAGAAAAAGCTTTTGGTGAAGAAGTAGGAGTTATGTATCTAACTTTTCTGTTTTTTTCACTTATTGTCACGTTAGTGCCAATTAGTAATAATTTGATACCTAAATTAATTTTTACAAATTAATGTCTTAATGTTTTCTAATTAAAATTAGATGATGATTTTCTTGGTTTTCACGTATAATTTTTTTTCTAAATTTAAAGACAATAAAATAAAAAGAATGAACCAAATATAGGTGTTAGATAGTAGTAACCAACCTAAAACTTAATCATCTATCATTTCAGTAACTCTTAAGTCTGATCTATATTCAAAACCTCAAAACTAAATTAGATAAACAAATTTTCTCAGTTTTGACTATAAAATATCTGGAGTTGCACTATGTATCTCAATAAACGTTTTTGCTAAATTATGACATTATAAAATACTAATCCAATATATATAGATGATTAAAAAGTATCATATAAAAAAAATATTACAACTTATTTAATTAAGTAATAAACTAACGAGAAAGAGACGTGACTATAGATATGAATTTTTTTTTTTTTTGTCAACGGTAAATTATATTGGGGCACAACTGGCCGGCTCAATAACCAAATTACTACATAATGTAGGCATGAGGACTCGATCTCGGGTTATGCAAATGCATTGCCTTAAGTGGACTTACCGTCTGCCACTAGACTAGATGCCATTTGCTGATATGAGTTCTTAAGCAACGTCTCTAAAAGAGTTAAACAATTTAATGTAAAACATTAATTTTCTAATCATATATAACCATACTTCGTTTAAGAATTATGAATTTGTAGAATCGAAGATATACAAAGATGAATTAAAAACATGAATAATGAACTGAAACTAAATGATAATTAGATTATTACTAGTTAGGTTGTTACCATAAAGCTATTAATGAAAGAAAACATATAAGATATTAAAATAAATAAAGTAACATGAAAAAAAAAAATCAGCTTAGGTTATATTTTAGATCAGGATGGGGCCATTCACGTCTTTATATATATGAATGCAGATAACAAGTCTCAGTTCAAGAATCACATTGTAAGTATACTTTTTTAGTATAGATAGGTAGCTGATAATTTAGAGCTTAAAACCATAGTTTTAATATCTAGTGATATCATACGTTTTGCAAACTAGAAATTTTACTTTGGATTTAGTGTCTTGATAACATTTCTGACAACTAGATATATACATAGTCTAATTTTATATTTTGTACGAAAAATCCATACCAAACCAAAAAAAACTTAATGTCTTTCCTCTATATAATCATATGATGCAATCGCCGAGGACAAGTGATATCAGAGATCGAACCTTCTACGTACAGTAGTATAAGTGTGATTTAAAAACCGGTAGACTAATTGACAAAAATAAAATTCATCTGATATAATCAAATTTTTATCATAACTATAAAATTTATTGTTTGAAATCACTTTAATAATTTTCTCTCCTTTTTTTCTTGATCACAACAATGATTTAAGAGATAAGATATCAATATGAGAGTCAGAAGTGAAAATTTTGAAGAAACAGTTATATTGTACCATATATTTTATCGGCAACGCAGAGATTCTCAAGAATTGGAATCGTATGTATGAATTGAAATGATAATGTAAGATAACTCGATAAAAATAGAAATTCTTGAATTCATTATTGCTCCAGATTAACAATTCCAAAGAAAACAAATTTGATCTATTGTATGTGAAAAGAAACTCGAAGTTTTTGGTATGTATAGTATCGGAGGCAGACCAGTTTAATCGACCAAACTAACACATGTAAGTAGATGCTTTTGATCAGACATTGTTTTCATTACAACCAAGTCTCGTTAAAATAAATCAAAAGAAAAGATCTATAACAATATACACGAAATCATTAATTTGAAGCAAGTTGTTAATAATTTACTGAGTAAAGTTTCTTCATTTCTTATATATTACACAAGTTAAAGTCTATTCTTAGATGAAAACATATAAAAAAATTAAAATATAAAATTATCAACACTGATATCTCAATATATATTTTATAAAATATATATTAAAAACGACAAAATTCGGTTAAGTAGTCTGTTTTCGTTCTTCTCGCTTATGACGATTCCACGTGATCTCAACTATAGAGCTGACTCTTTCACCATGTTTGTAAGAAAGACAGACTATAGTTGATTGTAACGAACCATAGGTTGTGCACGTTTTGCACTTTATAATATTTTCGTTGACAAGAAAAAACGAGAAAACTTTATACAACTACGAACTTATCGAAAGTTTACAAAACCACCCAAAAAAATATATTATATGCCACAAACGCCTAAAAAAACTGTCATATTTTGGAACACTTCACATAAAACTTATCTCAAGCTACTTATAAATTCAGAAAACTTGAATAATAAGGAACAAAACTATGATGACATTGAGAAGATGAAGCTAGTGACGATGTTGGAAGAAATGGAGATTGGCCAGATTTTTGTGGGATTAATGAAAGATTATTAAACGGTGGTAATGGCCAATTCAACGGTGGAATAACGGTGATGACGTCGTTTGATTCGTCATATTTTGGCCGTTAGCTATAGCCATCGCCGTCAACAAAACGGTAATGCATTCCAAAGTCTAACGTCGCGGGAGCAAAATAAGGATTCATTGCCATTGTTGACATTACCTGTATTATTACAAAGATTAACTTTGATTAGAACTTAGTTTCTGAATATAATTAACATATACTTTTTTGTCAATGGTAGATTAATTGAGCTACAAATGGCCGGTCTAGTAGCTAAATTTCTACATAATGTATACGAGAAAACTCGATCTCTGATTATGCAAATGAATTGTCTTAAGTACACTTACCACCGGTCACTAGGTTAGGTAGTTATATATTTCTTTTAACAAACAAACAAAACAATTAGTATCTCGTTCGGATATGCTTCATTTTTTTAATTTGTATATATTTATTATTTTAAACGTCTAATCATTTTAGTTGATGAGCTAAATCATGCAACCGACCGTATAGTTTATCTACCTAATATAACCTAATTTTCAGACACACAAAAGTTGGTTATGTTTATGTTTTAATATTATAATCATAATTTAATACATATATATATTAAAATCAAATAACAATTAACAACTATATCAACAGACTAATTAAGTCAACAAGAATAAAACTCAGAGAATGAAAAGAAATTCCAATTTCATGCCTCAACATCCAAATATATATATATATATTAATATAAAACAAACATACATAAAATACTGAATAGTTGAAACAATATTAAATAACAAAAATTCCATCAAAAAGAGTGAATAATAGAGTCTAAAGTTAAAGTATATACCTGAAGTTGGAGTTTAAGGTTTCTCATATATTCAATGGCCTTATCTAGAACCGAAACCTTGTCCTTCTGAAAAAAACCATTAAAATCACAAACTTATGGTATGATTCCTTAAATATGTATTTTATATATAGTATGTGACAAATATATTATCTAACATTTGATACCAAAAAAAAAACAAATAAATAAATAGGAACCTTGTGACAATTAGGTAAAAGTTGTTGTAGCGTAAGCATCTTGTTACTCATCTTGTCTCTTCTTCTTTTTCTCTTCAAATCTTTTTGTATCATTGAAGGAACTTCTCTTGTAAATCCCTCTGATTCTTCCTAAGTAGATTATTATATAGAAAATGATAAGAATTGATGATATAAAATACATAAGCTAACATGTAAATGCAAGTGGCAGGTGGTAAGTTCACAAGAGGCATGCACACTTGCACATCCTGGGATCGAGTCCCCCGTTTGCATTTGCAAGAACTTGGCTAATGGACCGGCCATTTTGTGGGCAAATGTTGACCCAAAAAAAAGCTAACATGTAAATATATGTACTTACATCACTTGAGATCTCAATTCGATGTCTCTTTAGTTTCTTATATTTGGTTCTCAAATAAGAACGATTATCAGAACCATCTGAATCATCATTATCACCAGTTTCAGAATGTTCATCAGGAACAACAACTAATAGATCTTTCTTTGAATCATCTTCTTCTTTATGAATCCGTGGAACAATTTGAAGATGAAGATCTGTTTCATCATGATCGAAATCGTCGTAGCTCCATCTAAAGCCATTGATTAGATGAATTTCACCACTTTTTCCTTTTTCTGATCTACCATCGTCGAAATATTGATCATTCAACCTGCAAAAAGAGTAATTAGGGTTTACGAGATTAGTCACCGACAAAAAGAATATATATAAGGAATTATAGAAAACGCTTATATTCGAAACTCCAAGTTAATACGTACATGTTTAAGTAGAGAGATTCACTGAAGATCGATGATATGATTCGAGAAATTAGATATGTCCGAGTTCGAAAATGGAATCTCATTCGGTTTTATGATACTTATAGGAACGTTCGGAGACAGATTGTATAGTTGTCACTACAATAGTGACCCACTTACATTTTGCCACGTTCTGTACTAATGTATGGTTTATTTTATTTTCAATTAGATGATCTTTATTTTTCGGTACACTGAGTGACCATTAAATTAAATTAAATAAAATAATATAAGCTGAGAAGTTGACAAAATATATATATATAAAGCTGAGAATACACTTGTTATCATTGCGATGAATGCTATAAAAAATTTCTAATAATTAATTACTTGCGCAAATATGGCATAGTGACAACGCATTTTTCATAATTCGAAATCACGTTCCCGTGTCTATATTATGTAGGAATTTGGCTATTGGATCGACCAGTTGTGGCCCAATATAATTTGTCGTTGACAAAAAAATAAAAAGTTAATTACTTGCAAATGACATCTAGTCTACTGGCAGGCGATATCAAGTTTTTTTACATATATTATGTAGAATTTTGGCTATTGGACTGACTAATTGTGGTCTAATATAAGTTGTCGTTGACAAAAAAATTTAATTACTTTGTCTAAATTTTAAACTATATATAAATTGTAAACTTCGTAAATAAAATGGAAAATGTATCGAATATGAATGTAATTTCATTACTAGGTTTTGAAATTTTCTGTTCATAGTTATTTATATATATTAAATATATGTCTGTATTAATATTAGATTTAAGAAAAAAAACTCTAAGCATGCAAGTATATAACAAGATAGGAACATGCATGCATACATACATAAATATATCGATTTCAGTGCAATATTTGATTAATTACTTATACTATTCGGACACGTGAAAGGATATATATGTCGGATGAAGTTTTTACTTTTTTATTATCAATTAATATGTATCAAGCAATATATTTTGTAGATGTATATATATATATATTTGTACGTACGTTTATATATGTACGTACGTAAGAAGATATTTTAATCTCATAGAGATTTTATTGACATATTGAATTATATTCCTCCACCAAGAACTGTAATGTACATCAAGTAGGACCATTTTTTTTGGTTATCATTATCCTTTATCCTTTAATTTTCGTCGTTATATTCTTATCTTTATATTAAATGAAAAATATCGAATGTCCAATCGTCTCTAAATATGGGAGGAACAAAAGGAGATAGTTTATCACATCCGAAAATAATTAAAAGACAACAATTTCGATGTATATCGATAAAGAATATGCTTAACTTTCACAACCATACTATACCGAGGATAAGTGGTCAAACGGTGTAGTCACTTTACAAATCCTCAAGATACCAGATATCGAATCTTCTACTGGTAGTCGTACGAGTGAAATTTAAAAGTAAATGTCCAATCGTTTCTAAATATGGAAGGGAACAAAAGGAGATAGTTTTCTGGACATCCGAAAATAATTAAAAGACAACAATTTCGATGTATATCGATAAAGAATATACTTAACTTTCACAACCATACCATGTCGAGGGCAAGTGGTCAAATAGTATAATCATTTTATAAGTCCTCAAGATATCAAAGATCAAACCTTCTACTAGTAATCGTACGAGCGAGATTTAAAAGCAAGTACGCTAATTGAAAAAAAAAAAAACTTTCACAACCATAACAATATATGTTATGAAGAAGTTTATAATATAATTCAAGATCATTATACAATGCAGAGTTATAGTATTGTGTTCTCTTTTTATATAAGATTCGATCTGAGAATACATTGGATGACTATTTATGGGTTTATGAAAGGACACGATCTAGGGTTTTAATCTAGAAATCCCACGTGGGTTATGGGCCCTAAACCTATACTCTAACGAATAAGTTATTTGTTTTCTGTAACCCCACGACATATTTATTGGAATTTCTAGAGTCACGTCCTCCATCATCCATTCACCTAGCAGCTGCAATGGTCCACATTATTTCCATGATTATATAATATTAAACTCCAATAATTACAACAAAACCTCTATTTTTTGTGCTAAATATCAGCAATGAAGAAAAGAACATAAGATTCAAAATTTAGTTTGAACCAAAAAAAGAAAGAAATTTAGTTTCTGGTAATTTTATGAATTATAAAAAAAAATATAAATTTGCTTAATGAGTTTCTATATAATTTTCTGATGTAATTGACCGTATAAAAGAAGATATTAAGATGGTGAAAGTTCAGACGATTTAGCCATTCTGACTATTTAGAAGATTTATAAATCAATCTCCAAATTTTATTTTCCGTGTATTGAATTTAAGAATGCATTCTCTAGTCTAATATATTAGTGCTCTAATTCAAAATTATTTTTATTTTTATCAACAACTATATCAATAAGACATAATTTATAACTTAAAGTTTACTCGTTTTTTTTTGTCAATTAATCTACTGACATTTAAATCCGCTCCTACTATTGCAAGTAAGTGGTTTGATCCTTGGTGTCTTGAAGATTTGTAAAATAAGTACACCACTGCGTCACGTGTCATCGACAAGTCTACTCGTTTAAATCATACTTTTTATCTATTAATTATAGTAAAAAAATTGAAGTCAAAGTCATTGGCTGAATTATTATCACAAAACTCGTTTTTTGGAGTAAGTGGCATTTATCCTAGTGGCAGGTGATAAGTCCACAAGAGGCATGCGCACTTGCACATCTTGGGATCGAATCTCCCCGCTTGTATTTGCAAGAACTTGGCTAATAGACCGGCCATTTGTGACCCAGTGTTAACAAAAAAAACTCGTTTTTGGTTTGATTACTAGTGAGAAATAAACTTTTTGACAAAAATATAATAATTTCTTGATGCTGTAGGTAGAGTTGAATAAAAAAATGGGCTGAAAATCCTAAAAGAGAGGAAGAAAATGCGTGTCGTTCACGTGATCCCTCGTGATGTACATGCTTCTATGTCTGATGAGACTGATCAGTACCTTCCTTTTTTTGTTGGTGTCTTAGCCATCGACGAAGCAAAACCACAACCACTCCATGTTTCCATTGAGTAAACGACAACGACCTCTCGGAATTTAGGTTTCAATCTACTTTCATCTACAGTTCTAATACCTAATAATTGAATAATTAGCATTATTGATTCTACTTTATTGTTCTTATCCTTTTTTTTTTAACTCAACTATTGTAGGCCTGTCTATGATGATGTTTATATATATAGATGATTAACTCTTTGGATACATTGATATTTTTTGTAAAAATTAATATTTTATTTAAAATTGAAATCATAAGTAACATATGACAAAAACACACACAAACAAATAGATGGCTCCAAAAGGCATTTGGTGTATATCGAATTTTCGAAAAAGAACAAATAATTATTTACTCAAAATTTGTATTGAGTTCTTAGGTCGGCCTATATGAGCTATAATGGATCCTTTTTAGGCCCATCTTCCAGTCACAAACTTTATCTTATTTGAAAGCCTCTAATTTGCTAGGAAGGTTTTGTGGTAGGCCTGAACATAAAAACCGATAACCGAAACCGATCCATAAAAGAGGAATCGAATTTGGAACGAACCCGAAAAAAATATCCTAATGGGATCTATATTTATATACTCGAAAAATCGAACCCGAACCCGAACCGAAACCGAATTAAAAACTGAACAGGTACCCGAAATATTTATGTTAAATTTAATCATTTATACACTTATTTCTATTAATTATTTACTTAATTTAAGTTTTTATATAGATTTATATATAAATAACCGAACTCAAACCCAATCTACACCCGAACTGAACCCGATCCAAAAAATAAAAATATTTGAATGGGTCCAAAATCAATAGAACCAAAATCCCGGAACCCAAAAATACCTGAACCCGAACCCGAACAGGTACCCAAACGCACATGCCTATTTTGTGGTATGAGTCTCGTTGCACAACTTTCTTAGTCTCCAAGACTCCAACCGTGTTTGGTTTAGAGACTCCAACTAGTGTTAAGAGTAACGGAATTGTTCATATCTTCTAAACCTAATGCAGGAACTATCATACAGTTCTTCGGTTTTTCGAAATCGAGCACCACCTGGAAGAGTCTTGCTATTGAAACAACATTGGTGGAGCTACCAACACCGGTTCTTATCAAAGGTAATCAACAAGTTACTTATTGTGACTAAAAATTCACAGTTTTAAGATGAACATATCTCAAAGGTGATATCTTTTGGACTCTTTGAAGTCAGAAGGTGACTTAGTGGAAGCAGAGGATTATGACTTAAAAAAGATACTGATAAAGCCAAGTCTGACTGATCCACTTGTACTTGGAGTCAAAGTATGGTCTCATGCCATTCTTCAGTTTCTGATACGTCACATTGAAGTGATAGACGCAGCAAAAAGCTTCTCTTTTGTCATCTGGTCATGATGGGATATATTTAGGTGCTTACTAGACCGCAACCGAAACCGAAAACATGTTCGTATTCATATTCGCGGAACCAAAGATCGTTTTTAGTGATCAGTCGACGACTGAGTAGTCGTAAAACAACTGTCAAACGAACAAAAAAGACTAATTTGATACTAAAGTTGCAGTTTTTAGTCTTTTGACATTAAAAACTGTGAAGGTCTGTGAAGGTTCCATTGATATATTTCTGATGAGGATTACTACAATATGTGGCGGAAAAAGAGGAAATATTACATAAACCATGATGAGATAAAAGAGATTAAGTCTAGTACAAGTCAATCATAACTCTAGAATCTTGTGGATCTTCATGAACAGGTTCGATGTTGAAACTCTCTGTTCTTGTCGGTCTCAGAGACTTCTGTTGCGTACAATGTGAAGAAGAAGATGGTAATGATGTGAGAATCCTTGAGGAAGAAGGGAATTCAGGGTTTGTAGGATGAAGTATCTCCGTGAGTAGAAGAACAATTGACGCCATTGAAACTGAAATTGATCAACTTTGAAGAAGCTTGTATGTGTTTTTGTTTGATTTAGGGTTTTTGATTTATTCCTTTATATATAGAGAGAGAGCGATAGAGAAAAAAGTGGGCCGTGGTTTTGTAGATTTGTCTATTCCAAAATCCAATGGGACTATTAATTCTTTGGGTCCTTTGCAAGTGGTTTTGTCTGACTTTTGGATCACATTTATATCTCACCACAAATCTACCTGTACCGGCTTCTAATTTTTAAATAATTTTATTATAATTGTTTTTATATTTTCCAAATTTTTAAAATATTATTTTGAATCTGAATTTGAAATATAGTTGACGAGTTGACCGTTCAGAAGAGTAGCTGGTTTTTCTCCCATATCAGAAAGAGTAATTCATTTTTCTTTTCGATTATTCTTCGAGTTCTCAATTATAAGGTTGATGTTCTCGCTAGCTATATAAGAGAGACAGCCTCTTTCTCATTGGTAGGTATTCCAAGCCAACTGAATCATAAGGCGGATTCTTTAGCAAGGAGAGTAAGGGAGTTCATTCAGGATCGATGACATTTCTTTTTGAGTTTTCTATCTTTTGGTTTTATGCCGTTGTCAAAAAAAAAAAATATATAAGAGAGACAGCCTATGATTGATCTTTGTCGGATCTTCTTGGAGATCCCCTTCTCAATATATGATTTCGTTAACAAAAAAAGTATATAGTTGACGAGAATAAATAATCTAGTGGTAATTGTCACTTTATAAAATTTCAATAGATTGTAGTTAGGTTGACGAACAAAATGTAAAACTATGAAATATATATGAAATATAGTTACAAAAATAAATATTTTCTTTTTCTTTTATATTTTATTTCTTGAGCAAATATAATTTTGGAAACAGTTGCGAAAATATAATTAAGTGTAGCCAACATTGTTGGTCGACAAGAAGATTACAGGTTTAAGATAAATTTATTGGTAGTTCAAAACATCAAAATACCATGGGAATTCAATTAATTTATTAGGTAGTAGTTGACATGAAAAAAACCATCAAATCACATTAAATTTTCAAAGACGACCCACAGAGAAATTAAAATACATGGCTTCAGGTTTGTGCAAATCATAAACAATATTAAAGTTTTGACTTTAATTTATTTGTAGTAGTAACATATTGGATCAATCGAATTATGATTTAAGCAAAGGGCCTTTGATTTTCACAATCCAAGTTAGGCCCAGTTTGTATATTAAAAAGCCCAGCGTAGCCCGTCTCACTACACGCCGGTTTTACGTTTTGTAAACTACACGCCGTTTTTTAGCTATCATGAACGACATTATGTTTTCTCCTTAAACCCTACCTCCTACTTCTCTCCTTCCTCGAAGAAAAGAGAGATTTTGAACGGTTCTTAACTGTAAACGAAAAATGAATTTCGTAATCTGATAGCTTCTGGTTCTCGCCTCGGTAATAGATTCTGTGCAACGTTATCTGCTTCAGCGGCTGTGAATGGTGTTGAAGCCTCTGTTTCTGCTTCAGTGGCTGCAAATGGCGTCGAAGCATCTGTTTCTGCTCCGACGCCGACGTCAAGGCAGCGAGAGTTGTACAAGAAACTATCGAAGCTTGGTATAACGGGAAGGACAGTGGCAGAGACGTTAAATCAGTTCATCATGGAGGGTACTCCGGTCAGAAAAGACGATCTCTTTCGTTGCGCTAAGGACCTTCGAAGATTCCGTCGACATCAACACGCTCTTGAGGTTTGTAATCTGCTTCCTCTTTCTCATTTTTCCTATCTCTGAAAGCAGTTTACTTTTTTTCTGATATGTTTCTGATTTTGTAACACTGAAATTGAAGATTTCAACATCTATGAAACATTAACCAAAAGGGGCTGGTTTTAGATTCAAGATCATAGTCGAAAGTTTTGTCATTTCACTACTTTCAGGATTTAGTTAAGATATATACTCGCTGCTGAATGAAAATTCACTTCTTTCGAATGATTGAAGGTGTAGAAAAGTGAAAGTTTTCAAATTGTGAGCTCACTAATTTTAGAGTTTTAATTGGAGTTGTGCTCGTTATTGTATGACAATTTAGATCTTTGATTGGATGGAGAAGAGGAAAATGACATTGTCTGTCACCGACCATGCAGTTCGTTTGGATCTAATTGCAAAGACTAAAGGCTTAAAAGCAGCTGAAGACTACTTAGACAACTTAGATCCTTCTGCAAAGAATCATCAGTCGACTTACGGGGCTCTCATGAACTGTTACTGTGTGGAACTTGAGGAAGAAAAAGCAAAGGCTCATTTGAGAAGATGGATGAGCTCAAATTTGTCAACAATTCGTTACCGTTTAATAACATGATGTCTATGTACATGCGGTTGGGTCAACCAGAGAAGGTACCTTTGCTGGTTGATGCGATGAAGCAGAGAGGTATATCTCCTTGTGGGATCACTTACTCTATATGGATGCAGAGCTGTGGAAGTTTAAATGACTTAGATGGATTAGAGAAGATTATAGAAGAAATGGGCAAAGACAGTGAAGCGAAAACCACTTGGAGTACTTTCTCTAACCTGGCAGCAATCTACACTAAAGCTGGTCTTTACGAAAAAGCGGAATATGCGCTTAAATCTATGGAGGAAAAGATGAACCCTAACAACCGTGACTCCCACCATTTTCTCATTAGTTTGTATGCTGGAATTTCAAAACCTTCCGAGGTTTATAGAGTTTGGAATCACTGAAGAAGGCTCGTCCGGAGGTCAACAATTTGAGCTATC
>JAKUCM010004927.1:0-20516 GCA_023374145.1 Lepidium sativum
GCAATACGTCACAAAACCTACATAACAGCACGAATCAAAATTTACACAACAGCACGTAATAGAACCTACATAACAGCATGTAAAAAAACCTATATAACAACACGTAACAAAACCTAAATAACATTATGTAACAAATCCTACATAACAACACGTAACAATACCTATATAACAACACGTAACAAAACCTACATAATAGCACGCAATAAAACCTTCATAGCACAATGTTACAGAATCTACATGACAACATGTAACAAAACCTACATAACATGATGAAAATAAACCTACATAATAGGACGTAACAAAACCTACATAACATGATATAACAAAATCTATCACTACAAGAATACTCAGAGACTGCGATGGAGGGTTGCCTCGCAAGGACGTTGCAAACACGTATTCCTCGTAGAGACGTCGCAATCGGATGTCGCAAAGGAGAAGCAAAACTTGCAACGCCCATGCGAGTACAGTCTTTGCGACAGCTATGCGAGGCTCTTCCTTGCGACGTTCTTGCGAGGCATTTCCTTGCGACGTCCCCTGCAATGCCAATTAGTGCAACGTTTTTGCGAGGCCGCCCCTACGACGTCCATGCGAGGCCCGTCCTGCGATGTCTCTGTGAGGCAGGTCCTAACAACGTCCATGTGACGGATTTCGTAAATAATAAAAAATAAAAAAAATAAAAATTAGTAAAAGTAATTACTAAAATAATTATTAAAATTATTTAATAAAAAATCAATTAAATTAAAATAAAATAATCTTGCAAATGTTTTACAAAAATTTAAATATTTTCATATCGGTCCAAATTACGACCCAGAGTCCTTGTCTTCAACGTCAATCTCTGAAAATGCATCAGTCAACTCTGGTCTTTTTTTGCTAGAATAAACCACATGTGATCATATGTCGTGATTTTCTTCTTCGCTTTGGCCAGCTCGCTGTCCAAACCGGTCTAATTCTTGCGTCTGACGATCGACTATCTCTCTTAGATCGTTAGAAGTGCCAGATGTTTGAGAGAATTCTTGAGGTGAAATGCACTGCTCGATCCTCGATCCGAGTGAACTTGTTACAAATAAACCTCTCCTTTTTACGGGGAGCGATCTAATAAAAGAAATATATGCACAAGTTAAAGTTAATTATGTAAACTTAAAATGAAATAAATAACTTAAAACAATTTTACCTTTGCATATAATTGGTTCTTTTGAGTAATACATAATCCCCCAGAAGCAGAACTCCCATCACTGCAGTCTTGCGTCAATTCTTGCATCTTTGCAGTGATGTCGTTGTAGATCTTTTCGATTTTTTGTCCATAAAAACTCCGTGCTTGTTGCACTTTGTGACGTATAGAGCGTTAAGGATATCAAGGTGAGCATCACATGATTCCTCTTGCTGAAGTATTGAAAAAAATGTTATTAGTATATTGAAATTTAATATGAATAATTTTAAAAAATTATTAGAAATGTAACTAGATAACTTGCCAGTTTGCGATCTCGGGCTTTAGACAATTTTTGGACCGCGCAATGCTTGTGCGGACCGCTGCCATCATGATCAGATAAGTGAGCCGTGCGACAGCAAACACTTTTCTTTTGTTACTTCGGATCCTCCCAGTATCGAATAAGGTCTTCCCATACCGAATCATTGAACCACTGGGGCATTGCCTCGTTGCCCTTATTATACATTTTCCCTTCCAACGACCGATTTGATTGTTCATCCCATCTCCGTAAAACAATTTTAAATGGAAACGTTGCTAAAAAGAAAAAAAAAATAAGTTACTATCTTAAATTAAACATAAAACATATTTTGATAAAATAAGATTAAAAGAAGCAAAAAAAAATTACCGCAAATGTCTTGAACCAGCGATCGACGATGTGGAGCCGAGTCAGGGAAAAATTAGCATGCGACTCGTGGAAATCTCGTTCAAAGATTTCTCAAACTGTTGTTGCTAAAATCCCGTCGTCATCGAACCTACATATTTTACATCAAACATAGTACATGAAAATCAATAATAATTAATTTATAAAGAAAATAAATTTATTATTATAGAAAATACCACAAAGTTCCCGGCGGAAGGTTCAGATGAAGATTAGAAAAATATTTGTGGACGGGATCAGATAGAATATCCTCTATTGTCATCCTCGAAGCAGCATCATGTGTAAGGGAGTGGGACACGCCGGGAGGTGCATGTGCAGTATCCGCTACTGGGGAAAACTCTGACAGAGAGGAGAAACTACCCCCATGCATCGGTGGAACAGATCTCGAACCCGATCCAGGAGTGGTCGGTTGGATTTCCTAGATATCAGAAGGATATCGAATGTAAGGATTATGAGAGCCTCATATTTGAAACAATAAAAATGAAAATAGTAACATGAAATACAAATTAAGTCGAATAAACTAAAAAAACATTTTGTAAATCCAAAAAATAATTTTGGAAATAAGAAAAAGTTTTGCAACATCCAAAAATTGTGTAATAAAATATTTTATTAGATTATTAAATCCATAGAAAATGTTTTATGAATTCAAAAATTGTGTAATAAATTCGAGAAACATTTATTATATCCCAAATCATGTTATAAATCCAAAAATATTTAGTAAATCCGAAAATTGTTTAGTAAATCCAAGAAGTTGTTTTATAAATACAAAATAGTATAAAATTCCAAAAAAACCAATAATAAATCCCAAAATAATGTTATAATACAAACAAAAAACATGTTTTTGTATATTAAAGAAAAAGTTTTTTAAATGAAAATAATATAATAAATCAGAAAAACCGAAAAACATTTTGTAAATCAAAAAAACGTTTCGTAAATCATGGAAAACATTTTGTAAATCGAACATCCTAGATCTATATTCGAAAATCATATATCAAAAATCGAAAATCATAAATCTAAAATCAAAAATCCTAGATGTAAAATCGAAAATTCTAGATCTAAAATCTTAAATCATAAATCTAAAATAAAAAATCCTAGATCTAAAATCAAAAATCCTAGATCTAATATCTTAAATCCTAGATCTAAGATCCTATATCTAAAATCGAGTTCTATGGGTTATAAATTACTTACGTTAGGGGGAGGAGGAGCTCGCCAGCGGTGAAGAAAGAAGGGCGGCGGCCAGGAGAAGAGAGTAAAGATTAAAGAATAGATGAGAGACGAGATTAGAGAGAATTGCGGGAAGAAACCAACTTACTTAGGGTGGACGACGATGTCGAAGAAGAGAGGAGACAACCGGCGATGGAGAGCGCCCGTAGTTCGCAGAAGGTAAGAACTTTCGCAAAGGAAGAAGAAGAGAAGAGAGGGAAACGGCGCATGTATTAAGTTTATATGGTCATCACATAGTCATCGCAGGGCCATCACATATATCCGACGTCCCTGCGATGGATTTAGGGTTTTTCTTAAAATAGGCTTTGCGAGGCCCCTGCGATGTCTGGGGCGCAGATGTCGCAAGGGTGTTGCAAGTTTGCGACATTCTTGCGACATCAGAGCCCTTGACGACGCATGAGCCTGGCAAAGCCTATATTTTTCTAAAAAAGGTTTGAGATTCTAAGTGTAAAGATTAAATATTTGATTCTCATACAGCAATTTTATTACCATTTGTCAAGTGTATGACAATATCAAAGGTTTTGCGACAAATCAGAATACCTTCGGGTTTGTCAGAAACTTGTCGTAATAGGTTCAGGTTTGGTAGAGACTTCACACCAATTTTTTGGAATACCTTCAGATTTGTCAGAGACTTTTCGTAATATGTTCGGGTTTGTTAGTGACTTAACACCGATTTTCGGAATACCTTTGAGTTTGTCAAAGACTTGTCGTAATAGGTTTGGGTTTGTCAGAGACTTGACATTGATTTGTCGATGTACCTTCGGGTTTGTTAGAGATGTGATGTACTTGAATAAGATTGTTATATGAGTATCGAATAGTCAATCGTTTTGAAGGACATGACTTTGCGTATGGTCACACAGTGTAGAAGGTGTTTATTTCGGAACAAGTAAAGGGCTTGCAGTGGTTTTTTATTTTAAAAAAAGAAAACTTTGTGAGGCCCCTCCGACGTCTAGGGCACAAATGTCGCAAAGCCAAATTTTTTTAAAAAAATGTTAGATACTAAGTGTAACGATTGAATATTCGATTCTCATACATGAATTTTACTACCATTTTTCAAGTATCTGACAAACCCGAATATTTTGCGACAAATCAGAATACATTTGGGTTTGTCAGAGAATTGTCGTAATAGGTTCAGGTTTGTCAATTGTTTTAAAGGACATAAAATTGCGTATGGTCACACCGAATACCTTCGTGTTTGTCAGAGACTTGACAAACCCGAATAAGATTGTTGTATGAGTATCAAATAGTCAATTGTTTCGAAGGACATAACATTGGGTACTGTCACACCGTATAGAAGGTGTTTAGTTTGGAACAAGTAAAGGGTTATTCGATTGTTTTTTTCCTAAAAAACAAATATTGTGAGGGCCATGCGACGTCGTAGGCGTGGATATCGCAAAATTGCGACACTCTTATGATAATTTTGTTCCAGACGTCGCATGTCCCTCGCAAATCTTTGTTTTTAAGAAAAAGTTTTGAACACTGTTTTGTAATTATTAATTATTACAAAAATGTTTCGTAGGAATCAACCAATTCTCATGACACTAACCAAAGAGAGTAATGGAAAATTAAGTACGAATCAATTTTCATATGCGAATACAAGTTTCAAAGATTTTGAAGATTCTCAAAAATTTCGAAATTTGTGTTCGCTTATGAGAATCTTCGAAATTTGTTTTTTCCCTCACGAGTTTCTCTCTCTTAATTTTTGTGATTTGGTGTGAAAATACAATCACATGGAGGGCTATTTATAGGGAAAAGGAAATTTCGCGATGTTGTATAAGTCCAATGCAAAGTCATCAGAATGATGTCGCAAAGTGAGGGTGTCACAAAGACATCGCAAACTTGCAACAACTCTGCGACATCCGCACGCCTGACATCGGATGGGCCTCGCAAAGCCATTTAGATTAAAAAAAACTAGATGCTAAGTGTAATGATTGTTATTTAACACATAAAATAATTTTTGTTCTTATAGATACATTTAAATACTAGCATAAATGAAGTAATGTCTTAAGCAAGTTAATTATTTTCTTATTCTTTATCGGTATCTTCCTCTACTTCAGTGTCTTCCTCTGTCTCGTTGAACACTTCAGAGTCTGCATGTACTACCGTTGAATCATTTGGAATAATGTCTTCTACTTCTTGTTTCGCATGTATGATTTGTTCTGTGGACTCGACAGCTATAGCGAGTTCTGATGATCTTTGTTGTTGCATAACCACATCATCAACTTCCGCTATTATACGACCTCTTGGATTTACTTTTATAACAGAAATGCACGTTTCATGCCTTTGCTTTATACGAGGATATGGAATAAAACACACTTGTTTTGCTTGACATGCTAGAATAAATGGGTTAAACTTGGAATATGTTAGGCTTCCATTAACGTCGGTTACCCCTTATGTTATTAGTGTGTACTCCTCGACCAGCCGTTGTATTGTACCACTGACATTGGAATAAAATGCATCTCAATCCAATTACTTCAGGATATGTGACTTCTAAAATTTTGTTCAAAATGTCATAAAAGTCAGTTTCACCTTGACATGAATTCTAAAATTTGTCGTTGCATTATTGGAACCATGCTCGTATGTATTAAAAATGTATCCGCGATTGAAATACATTGGAGCCGTTATGATCCTTGCCATATGATCATCAACAATCTCATGCAACCATAAAGGCATAGGTTTGTCTGAACATCCGTTCTTCACCTATAAAATATAACTATATAGTATTTTAATATCCAGCAAAATCACGTTCTTTGTGTGTGTCATATTATTTTTCTTGCAAATTAGGAAAGGTTTCGCGTATCTAACTATCAAATTCACTGCATATAAAGTATATATTGATCAATAAGATGTGTGTGTAAATAAATAAATAAGATGTGTGTGTAAATAAATAAATTAATAAATTGATATATACCTCTAAAATCGCACTACTTCTTTACAATTTTGTAATATATAATTGTGAGCTACACGAAAATACGTGTGATTTTCCAGTACTTTTCCTTTAATGTTTCACCAAGTCTTCCGACCTACCAGAAGATTTCAAGTACCGCAATGACATATGATGGTGTCATCCTCTGTTAGTGTTCGTGTACATATATCCCTAAATAATGCTCTAATTCCTAAAAAGTTGAAATTTACTACATAAGTAAACCTATTTTATAATTAATACAATTAGACAAATCAAAATTATATAAACATTTAGCGGTATTTGATTCATGGACAGTAGTCGGTACAAGCTCAAGTAATGCAAGAGGAAGTAGTCGCTGCATGAATACATGAGAATCGTGACTCTTCATACCAGATATTTTTTTCCCTTGCTCTATACATCTTGGAAGTTTGGACACATAACCATCGGGTAACTATATATCCGAAGCAATCCAACTAAACAAAGTCTGTTTAGCTACTCCTCACAATTAAAATATTGGAATCGGTTGTTTGTCATCCCTTGTGATATGCAATTCGGGTCTTGCACATATCTTGGCTAAGTCCAACCTTGCTTTGAAATTATCTTTACTGTTTCCTTGCACATTTTAAAATCATGTTCATAATATTGTCAAAAAAAGTTTTTAACAATGTGCATCAGATCCAGATTTTGCAGTAGTACGAGATCTTTCCAATATGAGAGCTCCCAAAAGATACTCTTCTTGTGCCAATTGTGAGAATCACCATATCCGTCAAGCATGTATCCTGGAGTGTGCCAATTGCTCCCATGTTCACATGGTTCTTGAGCATCATAATGATCAATTTGCTTCAACATTTCACTACCTGACATGTGTGTTGGGAGAGGAACATGCACAACCTTGTTTTTCTTGAACAATTTCTTGTTCTTTCTGTATGGATGATGCATGGAGAGAAACCGACGATGACAATCAAACCAACATAATTTCTTACCATACTTTAGTTGAAATGCATCGGACCAACCCATACAATATGGACAAGATAACCTTCCATGTGTCGTCCATCCACAAAAAAGCTTTTTTTGTTTTCTTTTTATTTTATAGAAAACATTTATTTAATAATAAATAAATAAAAAGGTAACCTATCAAAATGTCAAAAATACAAGAAAAATATTCTAAAATGAGCTCTGTCAACATATAACTTTTGTCTTTTTCTCTCTCTTTAGTAACAGGGGTAATTCGGTCAAAGATATACTGTCAATAGCAACCTATAAAAATAGAATGTAGTACTTACTTAATTAAAGAAATTAAATGGTTATTGACTCAAATTTTAGTAAAATCAAACTACTACACAAAACTCAATAAACTGGTAAGTATAAACGGATACATGACTATGAATAGAAACTTCCCTTACTCTCTTTACAAAAAGAAAATAGTTTTGGTGGAAGACAATCTATTCAACTTGCTTGTAGGTTAATTTGAAGTTTTTGTTGTGCTTGAAAGGATAAATTTTGAAATAATCAATGTGTTCAATGTATAGTGATTGAAGTGTTGCTTATATGTTCCTTTGTTGAAATTTGAAACCTTTATAGTATATCGATATTGTACAAAACTGTTCACTGCATTACTTCCAATGCCTGCAAGTGAAATCTTACTTTCGTGTTAAGTGTTTGAGCTTGACCCGTGTTGATTCTTCAATGAATAGTTCCTCCAAAATGGAGTATTTTCTAGTTGTATTAGCCCTCAGAATTTAACCTGACCCAAAATGTCTGAACCGACCCGAACCAAAATTTTGACAAATCGGGTCGGGTTGTGTAAAGGGTATCGGGTAAGTCGGATGGAAGTTATATAATCAATCGGGTAGCTGTTCGGGTCGGTTCGGTTAACATAACCGAACGGTTAACCGAAATTCATTTGGTTTAAGACTAAAAATCCTAAAAGACCTTTCATCTCTCTCGACGTTTCTTCTTCTTCTGGCAGACACCGTCTTCTCTCCTGAGGTGATTATTCTTCAGACATTGTCTTCTTCTATGGCGATCGTCTTCTTTTCTTTGTCTTCTGCTTAATAATCTTCTTCTCCTTTTTCTTCTTAATCTCCTTCTCACTCGATCTTCTCCTTCTTCTTCTTCTCACTCAATCTCATTCTTCTTCTCACTCGATCTCCTCTTTCGTCATCATCTTCAGGCACCGTTTTCTTCGTAATCTTCTTCTCCTTCTTCTTCTTAATCGTCTTCTCACTCGATATTCTCCTCCTTCTTCTTCTCACTCAATCTCAATCGATCTCCTCCTCCATTATCGACTTCTTCTGCTGCTTTTTCCTAATCATTTACCCACTCCCAAAGATCAAAACTGTAAGTTCTTCATCAACTTTTTATTCTGGAATTTTGTTCTTCATCATCTTTATCAATAATATTAATATTATCCATTGTTCTTATGCCGATCTTCACCAAAAGATGGTTCTGATGACGCATCAAATTCAGGTTTCAGAGGGACCATCTCCCATGTCTTCGTAGCAAAACTGCATGTAAGTTCTCTTGTCTCTACTTCATTGCATCGTTTTATCTTCTGGATTGGTAGTAGTTGATTCTCTAATTATTATTAGAATGTTGTAATATATCTAGGTGCTTAGTGAAATACTCTAAAGTGTCATTGAATCTTTGATTACTCGTTGTTTAATGGTCTGATTATCATGGATAGAAGAAGTTGAAACCATCACATTGTCTTTGATTACTTGTTGCTTAATGGTCTGACTACTCCTTGTATGTGTTATATATATATACTTGTTTGTTATATTGTTGTACTAGATAAACCTGACTTTAATTCTTTGCTTGCTGAAGTTGGAGTACTTGCTGGCAGACAACTAAGAAGGACTGTGAGAAAGATTGTGAAGGACTGTGAAAGACTGAATCAATTTTTCATGATGAGGTTGCAGTCTTTCCCATGTATTGTTTGGAAGTTCTGGTGTGATGCTTGGTGATATTTTGATTGCTTGTCTTTTATTCTATTGTCCTTCTTAGTTGTCTGCTTTGAGCCGTATGTGCTTGCTTCGTATGAGTTTGAGTCTGGTTTTCTATGATAAAGTTCCATTCAAGTGTCTTCAGTCGCTTCTGAGTCTGCATTCAGCACAACTGGAAGAGTTCTTGAGCCTTACAAAAGTTGCTTAGCTCCACATATGATTGAAGCTTTGCTTTGTTTGCAGCAGTGGCTAAGGAACAATATAGATGGTGAAAATATTGCAAACTTGGCTCAAATGCTTGATGAATTGAAGTTCCATGACTCATTAGGTAATCAGTTATGCATTTGTATCTGTTTTCCAATTATCTCATTCAATACATGTGCTTATGTATACTTTTTTCCTGTTGTAGCTACTCCTTATCAGATATGAGTTGATGCATGTGCTTATAAAGAGGTCCACTTTATGCATTTCCTGCTGCAGCTACTCTCTGTATTTCTCTTCCACTTTGGCATTTCTTTTATGTTGTCTTTAAGTTGGTTGGAACATTGAGTAAGAATTGTTGTTATAGACATCTATTTGTGGTCTTTTACATTGGCCAAAACGATTTCATATTGGTCAAATGGTATTTTACAAGTTTTTGCCTTCTAATTCGGGTTGGGTCGGAACACAATTTCCATACCCAAATTATCCAAATTTTGACATGACCCGAATAATTATTTGATTCGGTTATTTTCGGGTTTGTTTTATAAATTCGTAAATACCCGATAACCGTTTTACCTGACCCGACCCGTATAATTCGAATTTGCAGGGCTAAGTAGTATGGTCTTCAATTTTGTGCAAATCGAAAAATTGACATTATTTTCCACTCTATTATCCTGTTAACCATTTGACTAAAGTAATTTATGAATTTTATTTTTCAAAAATTTTAAACTAGGAAATTAAGTATCACATTTATTTTCCTCAAGTTAGATTCTAAACGAGTAGTGTTTAACTCATATGAATTTTGAATAGTTAATGCAGAATATATGTAGATCATGTAGAAAATCAGATACGCAAATGTATTCTTACAAAAAATTTTAACGCTGCAATTTTTAAAATATTTATTAGTTATTATATTTGTGTTGATGTTTCCGTGTGGGGGGGATTGTATTCTTTTCTACTACGACTTTTAATAATATTTATGTTATTTAACCTGTGATGATGATTTTTTGTGGTCGATGGTATTTACTTCTACTCTAAATTTTAAAAATATTTATTAATTATTTTACATGTGCTAATGTTTTTGTGTGGTTGATGGTATTTATTTCCATGAAAAATTTATATTTCATAATGCGATTTTTGACTTGGTATCTACAAATTTTTGATTATTATTAGTATTAGTTATATACTACTTTTAATAATTCATGAAACAAAAATATATTTTAAGTTTTAAAGTTTAGGTTACTATTAAAACATCACATTAATTTTTAAAAAATCACATAAATAATATTAACTTTTTATTAATTATCATAAATGTTCTCATCTATCTCAAATTGTTTCATCTTAATATTTATTAACTAAACATTTTTGTTAATTTTTTATATTAAGTTTAAAAATATATTTTATTTATATGGCTACGTGAGGATTAAGATTTTACAATAAGTTATGAGGATTTATATAGAATATTGTTGATTATAGGGTTAGAAATTTATGTTTGGATGAATTTTAAGGTGAACTAATAGATGAAAGTATATATCCATTCTTTCTTCTATTTTTCGATGTGCTTACTGATCAAAATATTTTATTATTTTTATTTTCTGCAAAAAAGTGTAAATGAAAATTAAAATTACAGGTAGGTCTATGTGTATGCTAACCATTCAAAACTATAAGAGCATTCCTAATGATTTCTAAACAATTAAAAAAAATTAAAATGAGATGAGAGAGGTGAGAAAAAGTTCTTATTTGAGATATTGTAGAGACTCTTCAAGAGTCTTTTATGACATATGTCATTTTTAATTGACCAACTTTTTTAAAAAATAAAACAAAATCTAATTATCAAAATCAAATGAATAAAATATTAATATATTTTAAAAAAAAAACTCATATGGTTATAGATCGAATTAGTCGATCAAATCATTGACAATTTTTTTCATCATATGAAATTTAAGTGACTACTTTGAATTGAACTTTTCAACAAAATATAATATTATATCACTATTTTGAAAGAAAAATATGTCAAGTAGTTTAATTCGAACTGTGGGAAATAAAAGTTTTCTTAATCACATAACCAAAGTACGCTTCTCCAAACATTTCTGAATTATTACAATAGTGACTTTAAGCTTTTTTCAGGTTGTATTTTTATAGAATTTTGGAAATCCAAACACAAAGTAACTAGATAAAGCAAAACACAAAGGGAATCAAATCAAACTAATACACAAAACCCAATAAATATTAAGTATAAATGGATACATGACTATGAATGGAAACTTCCCCTACTCGCTCTCTTTTGCAAAAAAGAAACATATTTATCTTTATATTATCAAGAAAGATATTGAATAGGTACTGTGAGAAAAACAATAAATTTATAATTACAAAACAAACAAAAAAATTAAAACATTGATATACTTTATAAAGTGTCTACTAATAAACCTTTTAGTTCTCTCGAAGAGTCACATCCTTAGTTGAGTTCCAACACTCTGATCTCTGACTATTTATCCTCAAAATTCTTTCTATTTTAGTGTTTTTACTTTTTACTTAAGTTTTTGTTTCTCTTTAATTAGAAATAGTGTTGTTAACTATTTATATATTTAGGACAAACTATCTATTTATAGGTATGTAGTCAAGTCATTTTTACTAACTACTATAAAGGGTCAATAATAATTATTATTGTAAATAAACATCATTAGTCTATACTCTATATATATTTAGTACTACTATTTTAGTAATTATTTATTTAAATATAGCTACATTTGTGATGTGAATTATGTTCCCTTGTCTCGTTTAAGGATATCATTATGTACCTTAAAGATTGAAAATAAATTCTGATGTCTTTTGTGTTTTATACGTTAGCTACTAACTACAAAACACAAGAAGGATACAAAAATGCAAAAAACGTCATAAAACGCAAACGCTAAAACACGTAGCTGTCGTGGACTAGTGTCAATCACTCACTTTTGACTGTTTGTTCTTTCGTCAGCTTCTCTCTTTGTTTCTTCATGTTCTCTCTCTCTCACACATCTTTTTTAAAGATAGCAACATCTCAAATCAGTAAAACCACATTTTCTTTCCTTTCTCTTCTTCCTTCGTTCTGTAAACAGACTCAGTACTTAAGAGAGAGATATGAGCAGAAGCCTATCTTCCTTTGTCTGAGTAAGAGGAAACCAAAACTGTTATAATGGAGCTGTTAATGGGTTCAGGTCAGACTGAGTTCGGTGGTTCTTCTTCCAACGAGTCATCTTCACTCATTGGTGGACTTAGGTTTGGTCAGAAGATCTACTTTGAAGATGGATCCGGATCCGAAAGCAAGAACCGGGTCGGTACAAGTCGTAAGATGACCACTGCAGGGTGTCAAGTGGAAGGTTGTAGAATGGATCTTAGCAATGCTAAAGCTTATTACTTGAGACATAAAGTTTGTTGCACTCACTCTAAATCATCTAAAGTCATTGTCTCTGGTCTTCCTCAGAGATTTTGCCAGCAATGTAGCAGGTTTAACTCTCCTTTTTTCACTCATTTTCTTATTTCCGGTGATCGGAATAGTCACAAGAGAACCATTGCTTTAAGGTTTTTTTCAGGTTATATTGTTGGCTCTTGAAGTCTTTCAAGAGTCTTAGTTAACTTTACTTTACAGCTTGTTTTTTTATGTTGTCTCTTGTGTTATGCTGTTATTAATGTTGCTTTTGGTTGAAGCTTTCTTCTTTTTTATATCACTCAATTCAGGTTTCATCGGCTTTCTGAGTTTGACTTAGAGAAACGTAGTTGTCGCAGACGACTTGCTTGTCATAACGAACGACGAAGAAAGCCACAACCTTCAGCCACTCTCTTCTCATCTCGTTACAGTCGAATCGCTCCATCTCTTTATGGTGAGATTTCATTTACAGAGATCTCAATATTTGCCTCAAAAGACAAGTTTTTGATTTTCGTGTGTTCCAGGAAACGCTAATAATGTAACCAGTAAAAGTGTTTTGGGAGATCTTACGCCGTGGACAACCCCACGATCAGTTATGAGACGGTTTGGACCGTGGCAGATTGACTCGGAACCGGAGGAAACTCATCAGCAACTCATGAATGTTTTCTCACATGGAAGCTCAAGCTTAACTACATGTCCAGAGATGATTAACAACTATAGCACAGACTCAAGCTGTGCTCTCTCTCTTCTGTCAAACTCAAATCCGATTCAGCAGCCTCAACAACGACTTCAGACACCAACTAATATATGGCAACCATCTTCAGGTTTTGACTCGATAACCAATAGAGTTACAATGGCTCAGCCACCGTCTGTTTCAACCCATCATCAGTACCTGAGCCAAACTTGGGAATTCCTGGCTGGTGAAAAGAGCGACACGCATTATATATCTCCTGTGAGTCATATCTCTGAACCAGCTGATTTCCAGATTAGTAATGGCACCACAATCGGTGGATTTGAGTTCTCTTCAACAGCAGGTTCTGAGACAATATATAGAACCTGAGAACACAAGATCATATGACTCTTCTCCTCAACCCTTTAATGGGTCTCTTTTGAGCTTCTTTCACCCTTTAAAGAAGTTCTTTTTTTTTTTTTGGCTTAAAGCTGCACTAAGAGCATATCCTGTGGAAGGTTGCTACTAAGACTTAATAGTCATAAGATCTTATCAATTATCTGGTCTATGCTACTTATAACTAGGCAATGGTTCCCAGTAATGGCTTTCAAAAGTCTGGAAACTATTGTAATGGCTTTGGCTTTTTGATATTTATTCCCTTTGTTTTTGTTGATGATCTAATTGATTACTTTACAATATTACACAGGTTTACTCAAATTCGGAGATCAGATTGTAACATCAACATAATCATCAAAACATATATTTTGTTGTATTAAATCAGAACTCCACAAGCTTTTATCAATCTACTATCTATCAAAGCATGAGTTTATGAAAATTAGCAGGTCCTAAAGTTTCTCTGAATGTGTACCTCAATTGCAAAGACAGTCTTTCTTCTGTATATTGCTTACTCTTCAACCACATCTGGACACTTTCAACCTGAAGCTTCTGCAAACATAAATTGTGCTTATGTGCTTCTCTATAACACTGACTAATCTAGTGATCATCCTCATTTACGCCAGGGCAATTGGATAGAAGAGCTTCAGTCGTCTCATACTGATTCACATGTCGCAACATTTTTGTTGTCAGTATACTTACAATGAAGGCAACATTTTAGCATTGATAGAAAGAAGAGTTGAACGCATTCAATTACCTGGAATCCACAAAAAGGGCAATACTGATGTTCATCTCTCAGTTTCATTAATATCTCTTGCAAATCCTGCAAATAAAAAAATTAGAATTGTCAGAATACTTGATATCTCAATTGATAGCATTGAATCATACTCAGTGGTCTCACAAAGGGTAAGACACCAGAAACACCAAACAGGAGTCAGCATACATACATCTTCAGTGATCTCTTCCTCTTCCTCATCAGGCTTATCATCCTCCTCTTCCTCGTTTTTGGTCTCTGGAACAACTTCTATGTTATCAAGTTGATCAAGAGCAGCCTTAGCCTTCCTAAAGTTAATAACAACTCTTTTATTACGCCAATGGGACTTCTGTCTAGACCCGAAATCCTCCAACATCTCTTCCACCTTTCTCTTCTCATTCTCTGCCTCAATCTCCTCTTTTTTCCTCTTCTCCTTATGTGGATCCTCTCTTCCTACACCAGCCCTCGATCTTCGAATATCCATGGTCACTGGCTCAGTCCTACCTGACCCTTCTTTACCAAGAGCCGAACCAGGCTTGTAACCCATCTGCTTCAGTAGCTTAAACCCTATGTTAGACTCTCCAATGGGAGTGTCAACTATACGAGCCAATGTCTGCTCATCTTCTTCGATTTGTTTCCTCTCTTTCTCCAATCTCCGCCTCTCGTGCCAATTGAGACTAGTCTTTAACTTCTTCCGAGATGGTTCAACGTTTACAGATTCCTGAAAGAGTATTCAGATGATCAACAAATGAAGGCAGATGAACTGAAATATAATCCTAAAATTTCACTCAGCTATCAAACAAAACATAGAAAAAATTGAAACTTTTACGGCTATTTATAATCAGTACGAAGAAATTCCCCCAAAGGACGGACTCTGAAGCTTAACATCAATGGAAGTTAAAAACTTTGGTCCTGAAAGTACCTTATTTTTACAAGGATAAGTAAGTTCATGTGGAATAAACTGAGATAGATCTCCCATGTAGTCATCGTTATCTTCTTCTTCTTTCGCTGCTTCACCTCCAAGCCCAGTCCGATTTTCCGTCGGTTCTGCCATTGCCAACAGAGCTTTTGCGAATGATGGAATGCAGGGGGAAAGGAAGGAAAGAGAAGACGATAATTAATGGGCCTGTATAAGGCCCAATCAGGCTGTATTGATTCTTTTGGGCCGTGCTTATTTTATTTTGTAGCCCAACTCTTGCGTTAAATCTATAAAGAGGAAAACAACATAAAACAAAGGTTTTATAACTTATAACAAATTCGAGTTATCATGCTCTGTATTCGAAGATGAGACTGAGGGACAAAAACGAGGGATTGAAAAAGAAACAAAAATTAAACAAGACAAGCAGAATTTTTTTATAAAAAATCTAAAAGAAAGCTTTAGGGGAGAGTTCTGTGCAGATAAGTTACGTGGTGCGTATTAAACTACAAATCAGGCTGATTTCTCTTTCTTTTTTTTCTTTTTTTCTTTTGGTCTTTGAGGGTTTTCTTCACTAGCAATTTGCCAATATGATCGAGAGAGCTCTACATGAACGAGACATCCTTCCACTTGTTTTTTGCTTTGTTTTTTCTTTATTAGTCACCTTGTAAGCAGTAGAGTTGCCTTATATTTCCACTTGCTGTCAGATTCACAGTAGAGACATAGTCAAAACCCAATGCACATTTATAAACCAGAGTAAGGATTTAAAGAAAGTTCTTACCATAGAGCCAGTCTTTGAAGTACACATGGAGTGCATTTGACAGCTCTCGTTTCCGGTTTTCTTCCAGAGGTGTTTCTTTAAGAGACCGTCTTGTTTCTTCAAAGTTTTTAAGCTGGTGAAACCAAAATTGGAGTTACTATATTAATGGCTAACGTATCGACGAAATCAAACAAGTGCACGGTTTCATGATGATTACATACGTTTCTCTGCTGAGCTGACATGTAAGGATCTGGCAATGGAAATGGATTGTCTTTCGTTGAACCAATCTCCTCACCACTAAACCAGTTTGGGATCTGCACCATAGACATTGATACCACAGATAAAGACGCCATTAGCTGCTTTGTGAACAGCATTCACCAATTTATTGGCGTAAATTTGACTAACATAAGGGGGAGGGAGTGTACCAAAAAGTTTACGAACTGGTCAGGGTCTACAGAAGCAGCTGATTCCGTCTGTGCATCAGCTACACCAGCAGGATGTGACAGTGAATCATGTGGATCCACCGCTCCTAGTGCCAATGGTTTGTCCCATTTGTTGATAGTTGGCTCAACACCTACTTCGCTCATGTGCTCCTCCAAATGAGAGTAAAATGTATTATATGGAGCGACCTGAAATAAAGTCAAATTGATGCCAGCACTTTAAAACAACAGAAGCCAATAATCACTAGAACCGATATCTTAGGATGCCTGTTTTCTGAAAACCATTGAAACCTTCTTAAATAAAACATCTAACTATAAGTATTTCAATTTTTAATAAAAATTTAACACCGTAATGTAATGAGATACACAACCCCTCGAACTTGTTCCCACTAGACTCAATGGCATGTCCATAAAAGTATATCTACCAAACTAAAGAGAGCAAAAATTTAGCCGTTTCCCTAACTTCACCTTAATATAAGAAAGGTATATAAGAGCAACATGACATAGAACTTGTAAATGAACCCTCAGTCTTAAAGTTAAGTTTCACCTGCAATTTGTGGTTATCACCAACAATAAGAGGTCGTTGATTGACTCCCAAAAAGAATACACATTCACGACAATTGGCAATGCACACTCGCTTGGAGGCTGCAATTACATGAACTCTCTCACAGTGCTCAACTTTTAATGCCTGGAAAAAATAAATTGGCTGCTTCTTGTAGTAAAAGTTGGCAAATATTATAACTGGAGAAATACCTCCAATAGAGATAACAAAGGAAGCAGCATTGTTTCTATACCTTGCCAACAGCTCCCAGAACTATAGTAGTATCAGAACATCCATGCACAGTTGCAAATCGTAATGGTGCTAATAGATAAATTACAGAATCATGGCAATTGACAACCTGCAAATTACACAGAAGATAGAGTTGACATGTGTGCAGAGACTTCATGACTGGAAGAGTGGGACAAGGAATAGTCAACTATATTAAAACGCGATTTAGCAGTTCACAACAGACCTTCACAGATCTACCCCTTAGGTCAGATGCCTTCTTAACAAGTGAGGTCTTGGAAACTCCCTCTATTATACACGGGCCTCTAGTACTTGGTGCAACCTTGTTTGGAGCAGCACAAACATCTGACATCGCATCATCTTGATCAGAGGCGTTAGAAGGCCCATTCTCTTTTCCAGAAATTCTCTCAGTTATGATTTCTAAAGCAGAAGCTATGTTTTGCAGAAGCCAGTCATGCACTTGAGAAGCGGGGACTGGAACAGCGGGCATGTCCGGATCAGAATTAGCAAAAAAAGGAGTAGCTTGGCTCAATGGAGATACGTCGGATCCCTTATCACCGAACTGAACAAGAAAACCCAGGTGCTCAAAAGCCTCCATAGAGAGAACCTGAAGGATATTGGATGAGGAAATCAATTAACTCGATTGAGAATTTTCACTGACTAAGCCAAGCTTACGATTTCTGTACTCATTAAACCCTTAAATTTATTACCCCATATCCAATACATATTATTGTATTGTACAGACAGTGAGTATCACTGTGACACTCCCTGAGTATATAAAGAAAGATTACAACTTACGAATGATTCATCTCCTTCTCCCTCGACAGGCTCTGCAAGGAGAGAAATGATGTTTGCTAAATGTTTTTGTAGATATGACAATTGATGAGCTTCATCGTCTGCTTGTGATGGCATAAACCGACGGCTGTTGCTGCGAACAAGCTGCAAAATGTTGAAAGGCATACATAATTAACATTTCAGCTTGAACAAAAGGTTGTTTAACCATACCACAAGATGTAATCAGATTGTCACATGACTGGAAGCTGAGTCAAAATACGAGAACACAGCTAGGCGTTATCACCAAATAAACCACATGGCCGGACAAGCCAGAACAAGGAATTACGGAGAAAGAATCAGAAACGAAACCACAAAAACTAAGCAAGCTGATAACTGTTGGACTTCAGTTTGTAACCTACCAGGCTACCATTGCCCCAGAGTCATAAAAGAAAGAGGACTGGCAATTAAAACAGGGGAATGGGGAGCAGATTACCCAAAACAAAAGGCCGTTACAAAGCAAACCTTTCAATAAAGATACGTGTATTATCTAAATATTACCTAAAGTAGGTATAGTGTTTCAAACACCAACTAGATCGAAAATTGTCATACTTCAGAAACATTAGCATCCGCATGCTTACTGATGTAGCTTCCAATACAATGGCGTTACAGCAATACATTGACCACAAGATGACTTAACAGTTTCATCGTACTTTAATCAGTAATTCAACATGCGTTACGAACACGAGCATCCTCTCAATTGAAAATCTCAATTTGAGAACATAAATCGAGAAACTATATTCACCATTAACACAAAGAATCACCCAAATTTCCAACTTTGCTTAACTCTTAAGTTTCTAGGTGAATCAAATACCTCAGAAAACTTAGAACTTGCATTGCATTTTTTTTTAATTCAATACGAAATGGAAGATAAATGATTCTCTAAGTCTGTTAACAAAGCTTCCACGATACAATCTCAAGCTCGAGTAAAACAGTTCCATTTCAATACCAGATAGATATCATTGGATATCATTTTTGGGCGACATTATAATTAAAGAGCCGAAAAAATAAGAACCTTGCCTGAATTGGCGATAACGCAGACAAGTAACCATCAAAAGCTGAAGTCGATGGCCATACATCAGCAACCGCTGCTGAGTCTTTATGCGTCCTAGGCAACAATTTCTTATACGATTGAATATACAGAAACAAAATAAGATCCCGCAAATCAGCTCCAACAGAATCAACTTCCTCCGGTTTCGCCCTAACCAAAGGGTCGGACTCAGAATGAAGCACCGAACCTAGAGTTTCGAGAACGAGATGCGCATGGTCACCGGAGATCTGGAGAACGTTGGCGATTGCAGCCGATCCAACACGGTTATTAGAAGCGGCATCAGCTAGCTTCTGCTTAACAGGAGCTAGGGTTTGGATCGGGTCGGTAAAAACGAGTTTCTGGATCGGGAGGAGTCCGTGCTCGAAAGATACACGCCTGGGATGGATAACTGAATTCGGATTCGGGTTCGGGTTCGGTTCAGGGTCAGGCGCAGAAGGAGGTGGAGATTGGTCGATGAGCTCTTGTTCTTCAGTCATGATAACGATTCCTCGCACGAGGTTGGGAGAGAGAGAGAGAGAGAGAGAGAGAGAGAGAGAGAGAGAGACTGGTCCGGGGGTGTTTAAGTTGCAGATCTTTCTTTGGGTGACGAATCAGTTTATTGAAAGGGGAAGAGGAAAGAGAGATTGTTACAGTGTGTCACGTGTACGCTATTAACGTATGTCTCGTTTGTTTTGGTCGTTGGATTTACGAGTAGATTAACCTTTGATCTGAGTTATGACACGTCAGATGAACGGTGATAAGAAGTTAATTTAAGATCTTTGAATTGAATGAAATCCCTAATTTGTAGTTAGGCCATTATTGCAATAAATTAGAACACCTCCAACAATAGCTCTCAAAGAAAGTTTTTAACATTATTTAAATAAATAAATAAATAAAATTAGAAAAAGAGAAAAAATTAATTTATTTAAGAAATTTTAGATATGTTTCTTAAACTTTTGTTACTACATATTGATTTAGTATTGTACAACACATCTAAAAAAGTTAAAATTAAATTATAATCAAAAGTATTATTATTTTATTCTTAAGAACATTAACCCCAACCTCAATGGAAGTGGTTTTAAATTGATCAAACGTTGTCAATAGTGAAAAGACATTATTCATAAAACAAATTTGAAGAGACAGAAAGTTCTCTGTTACCTAAATAATGTTGAAGTTCACAACATTAAGTAGTTACGCTGCAGATATTATAAAAATTATAAAATAAAAAATAAGGAGTTATGTTGTGACATTTCAATGTTTATAAGACATTAAATAAAGAGAACACTATTAAACTTGATATTATTAAGGAAGCCTGATAAATTTAGAGTAAGACATTAAATTCATCGATTTAGATTTTTACTGAGATTGACATTTTACCAGAACCGATTGTTACAC
>JAKUCM010004928.1:0-28333 GCA_023374145.1 Lepidium sativum
AACGGAGCAGAGTGACCGTCACCATTAGCTAGTGTGATTCACTAGATGGTAGGACCATCGATTGCCACGTTTTCTACAAGCGCACGCCCTTACAGAGCGACACGTGGTTCACTTCCTCGTACATGTGCTTCGCTTCTACTCCTCTTCCTCGTCCTAGGTTTAACGGTCTTTTGTATAAACGCAATCCTTCCAAGTCGACGCTTCTCTGCTCAAGTTTAGTCCCTTTTCGTCTTCCATGTCAACCTTCTTTTCCAATGGTTAGAATCTTTTCTAAGCCTTCTACACAATACTCTTTTATGAATATATGTGTGTGTTTATATATTTTATGTTGTCTCCAGGTGAGAAATTGTAAAAATCTGTGGAAAATCTTGGACCAGAAAGTGGGTGTTCCTTGCCGTAAGATTACAGCTTCACCGAGGTATAATTTGGTTTTGTATTTCAATTATTAGTAGTTTTAAATGAGCTAATGTTATTTATAATGTTCATGATCAGGACAGTAACATAACTCAAATTGGACTATCAGATAAAACCATGGAAGCAAAACATCTGCAGAAAATGTTTGACATTTTCCGAGTAAATCTTCCTGAAGAAAGAAGATATCGCCTTTATGAGCGTAAGTCATTACCCTTTGTATGCTTGCTATTTCCATAGATGTCTTGCTACATCTCATTAGAGGTCCATTACTGCAGGTTCTTGAACTCGGAGAACTTATAAAGACGAGACAAGTTACTTCAGAGGAACTGCTTCGGATTTATCTCAAGCGTTTGAAACGGTAAGGGACCTTCTGTTCTCATTGAGTTTTTGCAGAAAACTTTACATGATCTGATGTTGTTAATGTGGAATCTTGGGGAAAAAAGGTACAGTCATGTTCTTGAAACAGTGGTTATATATACTGAAGAATTGGCATACAAACAAGCCAAAGAAGCTGATAATTTTCTCTCACAAGGGACTTATCTCGGTATTACTGTTTTATGTACATAGACTACATAGTCATTAGAGTTCCAGGCTCATGCTCATGCTCATTTTCTGAGTGGGTGGTAGGACCTCTTCATGGGATCCCATACGGGTTAAAGGACACAGTTGTGGTTCCGGGATACAAAACAACTTCGGGTTCATCGTCTTTCAAAGACCAAACTTTTGATATTGAAGCATGGGTCTACAAAAGGTTCTGAACATAACTTTCACCATGTTCATTGAGTTCTTGTTTTTCTATTGGACTTGAAGTTGACAACATCGATTGTGTGCACGGTTTTTGTTTGTTTGTTTAGATTAAAAGCTTCAGGTGCTGTGTTAGTAGCAAAGCTAGTTACGGGTTCTCTGGCTTACGATGACATCTGGTTTGGGGGAAGGACTAGGAACCCATGGAATATCGAGGAATTCTCTACCGGGTCATCAGCTGGACCCGCTGCATCTACGGCTGGTTAATTTATGTAGAAAAGTGAATAAAGAGGACATTTCTGTTTAGCCGTAGCTGAGAAAATCAACTGTTTCTTTTCCATTTTTTGGTGAAATTTTTGTTGAGGTATGGTTCCGTTTGCTATAGACTCGGAGATAGCATGCTCGATGACATACCCTGCAGCACGGTGTGGCATAACGGCATTGCGTCCAACATTTGGAACCGTTGGTAGAACTGGAGTGATGAGCATATCTGAGAGTCTGGTATACAAAAAATAGCAGCGTTTATAATGTGCTTCTTCAAAACAAAGTGAAAACTTCAGGAAATGTAACATTGAACCCTTAACTCCTCTTGTTACAAGATAAGCTAGGACCTTTCTGTAGAACAGCTGCGGATTGTGCTACAGTCCTTGATGCTATCAAAGGGAAAGATCCAGATGATCTCTCATCTAGAGAGATTATGTTTGAAGATCCCTTCTCTGTGGATATCACAAAACTCACTGTTGGGTTTACTAAAGATACTGACATGAAGGTAACAAATAGTTGAAGTCTGTTTGCCATTAGAATAGTGAATGGTGTTGACACATCATTTGACTTCTTCAGGTAGTGGAAGTTCTTGGGTCAAAAGGTGTGAAGATGGTTCCTTTTGAACTAAATTATACAGTGGACTCAGTTCAAGGGATATTAAATTTCACAATGGACGTAGACATGTTAGCTCATTTTGATGAATGGCAAATATCTGGTCAAGACGATCTCTATGAAGCTCAAGATCAATGGCCTGTTGAGTTACGTCGTGCTCGTGTAGTCACAACCGTAGATTACATTCAGGTTAGTATTTGCCCGTTTCAGTTTTGTTCATAGGCTGGTTTTGTGATTATATTATTCGGTTTATTTATCTCTCGGATTTACCGCTTTAGGCACAGAGAGCTCGTGGGAAATTGATTAGAGAAGTAGAAAAGAGCTTCACAGTCGATGCTTTTATAGGAAACGTGACCGATTGGGAGAAGGACAACTATCAATGCCGGAATTTATGCTCCGCCAGAACATGATCACGTTGTAAGTAAATCTAAACGAACATGTATCTTGTTCTAAGAGCATGAAGATATGTGATTATAAGTTTCCTCAATAGATTTGGTTCGTGTGATAGGCTTTAGCATTGGGTATGGCTTACCAATCAGTCACGGAGGCCCATAGAATGCGACCACCTATAGATGATCTTGGACCAGATGACTCGAAACCGAATCCTCCCAAGGCTTTGATCCCTCCACGAAGGTTACACATTTGAGTTTCTTCTTCTGTCTGTTTTGGTTATATTAGGAAAAAGGTCTAATCAATGTTGCGTATGATTACGATACATAACGGAATTGTGTTCATATGTTTTTTATGTCCTAAAAAAATGAGAAAACTGTACAAGAAAATACTAAGCCAAATTAATATTGAACTTAATATTGAACATTTCTTTTAACCGATGTAAATATGTTGACTAACGTTATTGTTCACTTCAGAAAAAAAAATTTAGAAAATGGTTAAATTAGTTAATATTAAATTATAATTGACTGAATCAATGTAGATATGTTAAAGAGAATAAATTTTCAGAAAATGTTAGAAAAATTGTTAAATTAATACTGATCGACTAATTTATTGTGTTTAAGGGCATATAAGTGAAATTTTGATCATGCTTAGTGATGGACTGGTGGGCACAACTGGATTGTTTATTTAGTATCAAATTTTTTGACAATTAAATACAATAAGTTCTACTAGTTACTGAAGTAGAATAAATTAAATTTAGATTTTGGACCATTTTAAATTTAAGAATAGGAAAAATATTTTTTTGGAGAATCAAGTTGTGGTATAGTAATTTTACAAATCTTTAAAATACTAAAGATCGAATTCTCTATCTTCGAGTTTGAAAATTATTAGGCTAGTTGAGAAAAAAAATGTTATATTTCTGTTGCATTACGTAATTACACAACATTTAATATGTAATAGATTGATGAATTCATCTATGATATATATAAGCACAAATTATCAATCTTATAGTCAATTACTATAAAGTCCGATTGGTAATATTATTTGAAACAACTTTTAAAAAAAAAATGAACAATTGAAATAAAAATCGTTTTAAAATTGATGTTA
Source organism: Lepidium sativum (assembly GCA_023374145.1). NCBI lineage: Eukaryota > Viridiplantae > Streptophyta > Magnoliopsida > Brassicales > Brassicaceae > Lepidium > Lepidium sativum. Next base: position 3,532 of record JAKUCM010004928.1, read on the forward strand.
GATCGGTAACATTGTATTAGTTAAATAGTGTAATGAGATAAAGTTAATAAATAATATTTGATTTAAAATTATTATTCTAAATGTAAGTAAGTATATATAGTTTAACATTTTTGATATAAAAGTGAATATATGGACTATAAATATTATATTTAAAATAAGTTTATATTAGTAAATGGTTATTTTTTAAAATATAATATTAAAACATTTGATCATTTTTATTTACAGAGGACTATAAACAATAGTTTGCAAACAATTTTTTCAAACAATCAAAATAAATCGAAAGGATATTTTTATAAAATGTTGTTTATAAATGTTTGTTTCAAATAAAATATTGATGGATAATAAAATAAACAAGTCATTTGCAAAGTACCAATTTTGTATAACCAATAAAGCCATAGTGTTAATGCAATTTTGTGTAATGAGTTATTGAGGTATTGTCTCAGAACACCATTTGTCAAGAAGATGGATCTCAAAGCCCACCTAAAAAACAGAAATGAATTTAAGAAAAAGGAAAAATTGAAAAATAAGTCAAATGACCAATTTACCCCCACAAATTTTGCTGAAACCCGACCCAAACCCTAAAACCCGACCCAGTCCCCCACTAAATTCCTAAATTCGCGAAAAAAAAACTCTCACTCTCCCCCTTTCTCTTTTATTTCGCGAAATCAAACTCGAACAACTCCCTCTCATAACTTCCTTTGATTTCACTTGTCTTTTTCAAAAAAATAGCATAACTACTGTACAACTTCGTTGGATTTCGCTCAAAATCAAAGATTTATCTCCACCAAACTCTCTAATTGAAGGTAAATCTTCAAAAGTGTAATGGTTATTATTTGCTTAGGGTATTGTATTCTATTTTGGCATCAAAGGGAGCGGTTTTGGGATTGATCTATGGTTTTGGTTCAAACTCTCTATGGTTTTGGTTCCGAATTTGGTATTGGAAATTGTTAGGATTTCGGAATTGATAGTTGTTGATAATTGATTATAATGTGTTGAGATAATGTAGAGGATTGTATTTGACATATCTATTTGTTTCTTGCAGTCATAGTTAGAACTAGAGGAGGGTCAAGTAGAGGAGGTAGTGGTAGAGGACATGTGGAAGATGAACCGATGGAGGATATACACATTGAAGACACAATAGTATGTATAACTAGTATAACTTTCTAGTTTTACTAAATTTTCGTGATAAATTGATTTGGTGATAGGTATAACTTGCTAGTTATACTATATTTTCGTAAAACTAGTACAACTCTGTAGTTATACACTGTAGTTAATTGCTGAAAATATGTGTGTGTGTTTTCATGAAATACACATTGAACATGAGGAAAGTGATGATGAAATGTTATAAGACACAATTGTTTGTATTCACTGCTATTATTGTGCTTAGTTGGTAGGATATTTAAGTTGTTGATTTGGATTGATGTTGTGCTTTCGTGATAAATTGATTTGGTGATAGGTATAACTAGTATAACTTGCTAGTTATACTATATTTTCGTAAAACTAGTACAACTATGTAGTTATACTCTGTCATTAATTGCTGAAAATATGTGTGTGTGTGCTTTCATGAAGTACATATTGAACATAAGGGAAGTGATGATGAAATGTTATAAGACACAGTTGTTTGTATTCACTGCTATTATTGTGCTTAGTTGGTAGGATATTTAAGTTGTTGATTTGGATTGATGTTGTGCTTTTGTGATGAATTGATTTGGTGATAGGTATAACTAGTATAACTTGCTAGTTATACTATATTTCCGTAAAACTATTACAACTCTGTAATTATACTCTGTCTTTAATTGCTGAAAATATGTGTGTGTGTTTTCATGAAATACACATTGAACATGAGGGAAGTGATGATGAAATGTTATAAGACACAGTTGTTTGTATTCACTGCTATTATTGTGCTTAGTTGGTAGGATATTTAAGTTGTTGATTTGGATTAATGTTGTGCTTTTGTGATGAATTGATTTGGTGATAGGTATAACTAGTATAACTTGCTAGTTATACTATATTTTCGTAAAACTATTACAACTCTGTAGTTATACTCTATCGTTAATTGCTGAAAATATGTGTGTGTGTTTCACGATGAAGGACCGACTGCACAGCTTCCTACTCGGATGTACTTCAATCCGACGGAGTACCCCAAAAAAGTTAAGATCTCCACTCGGTGTTATGTAATGCAAACGAAGCAATTTTTCAATGGGTTGAAGCCTCCATTGACTGACGTGGAGAGGGCATGATTCGAGACTCATCCGCAATCCCGGCATATATTTCATATGCCGATGGAGAAAAACCACATGCCATGGGCATGTGGATGTTGCTGCTTCGAACCGCTTGGACGAAGACCAAAAGAGAAGTTTGGTTTATTGTGAACGGTGTCCCGATTCGTTATGGGCTAAGAGAGCATGCATTGATATCTGGTATAAACTATCGGATGTATGAGACGACATATTTTTGGGAAACAGCAGGAAGTATGAGGTTCAAGAGAAATTATATGGGGCATTTGGGGAAGAGTGTAAGAAATGAGGATGTGGAGAATATTTTGAAGAATTGGGGACCTCTTACTCAGGACGATAAAAGGTTGAAGATGTTAGTCATGTACTTCCTATGCCATGTCATTCACTCGCCGACCAATGGCGGAACAGATGCAACACCGATCGATAGCTTCTTATTGAGGGTTGTGGATGATCTGGATTTCTGCTACAAGTTTCTTGGGGGCAGATGGACATTCGAGAACATGCTTCACGAGATCAAGCACACAATGAATCATTTCAAAGGCACGGTCTCTGGTACTAGTTGGGCAATCCATGGTTTCGTACTTCCTCTTGAGGTTAATTTACATTTGTTAATTTTCATTTATTAATTATGTTTGTGGTTGTAGTTATTGGCTTTTGAGTCAATACCGACTTTGTACAGTAATTGCCGAGAGGTAAATCCAGACGCAAACCCATCTTGTCCTCGGATGTGCAGGTCCAAGTTCCAGCAACTGAACATGAGAGGATATTATTTCCCAATAATCAACAAACTCCTTGATAAAACTACGGTTAGTTAATGATTTATAATTTTTAGAATTAGAGTTAGTCGTTGATTTATTTGTTTTGCAGGAGATTTTCAGTACCCTTTCTCCATATACAGATGAATAGCGTAGTTTGCTGGCTGAAATGACAAAATAATAGGATGATAAAACTCATGATTTTGAGGTTGAAAGTTGGAGGCAATGTATCTGTGCTGGGAAGAGAATCATGTTTGAAGCGATGTATAACCAGGATGTGGAAGCACGATTATCTACTCCGCCTTCTGCTCCGAATAAAGCCCCACCTCCGCCTTCTGCTGTGAATCAAGCTGAGGTTGTTGATATGCTTAAGACATTAACAGAAGAGGTGGATTGTTTGAAGAAAAGAGTGACATTTCTGGAACATGTATAACTTGTATAACTAGAATAATTTGTATAACTCAAATAACTCGAATAACTTGTATAACTTGTATTACTGTTCAAATACAGGGTGTTGGGTTTGTGAAGGTGGTGCTGCTGCATGTGATGTTGCTGGTGGTGATAATGAACCCCTTGATGGTGATGTACCTGTTGAATCTACAGCCGTTAATGCTCCACCCGTTGATGATGCACCCGCTGTTAGCAAGGTATAACTAGTACAACTTGTATAAAAAGTATAACACGTATAACTAATATAACTTGTGTAAATGTTCAACTGTAGGCTGCTGGAACTCGTGCCGGTATTAGGAATGTATACGTGCGAACAAGTAAACGCAAAGGGTATTCTGACCCAAGTCAGGTAGTGATGAGGGCAAAGGCGAGGAAGGTGTGACACAAGTCTAAGTTAAAAAATCATTTAGCAATTTGTGTTTAAGTTATTTAAGGTTATGTTCATGTGTTTCAAACATGTTTAAGTCTTGAAGGTTATGTTTATATTTTTCAAACATCTTTAAGTGTTGAATGTTATGTTTATATGTCTCAAACATCTTTAAGTGTCTAACATCACTCAAAATATTATTATGCTTAAATAGTCAGACTAAAATCACTTGAATTTTCAGAATCTTACAAAGGACCGAAATATTTTTCGACCCTCTCCACAAGCTTAACAACCACTATCTTTTGCTCCCATATTTCCTTCTTCAGCATGGCCACCTCCGCCTTGTACAACTCTATCTTCTTCTCCATCTCCTCGATACTATATTTTAGGTTCTCACACTCTCCTTATATAGCTTGATCCCAACTTGTTTTCCTGTGGAGGTTATCGTTCTATGGGTGGAAACAACATCAGTTAGAGTTAAGAAGTAATACTAGTTCTACTAGATATACTAGTAAGACTAAACAACTTCAGTAGTAAGAGTAAGGACGTAATACTAATTCTACTAGATATACTAGTTAGACTAAACAAGTTCAGTAGTTAAAGTAAAGAAGTAATACTAGTTCTACTAGATATACTAGTTGAACTAAACAACATCGTTTGTACCTTATACACTCAACATTTGAAATAGATCTTGTTTCAGGCATGTTCATTTGTTCTTTCCACGATAATAGATTCACCACATGGACATTTATGAGGAATTCCACCTTCACTATCTAGGATGTATTCAATTCGCCTAAACATTTCACGGGTTTCTTCCTCGGAGTGGCCGGTGTCGTTCTCTTCGGTCCAAGACACCATGTAAGACCTAAAAGAAAAGAAAAACATAAACAAAATTGACGAATCTAAAATCAAGGCACAACATTTTTTTCAACAAACCCTAACAAGAGAGGAGAACTTATTGTGGGAGAAGAAGTCGAGAGATGAGACAAGATATGAGAGAAGATTTGGAGAGAGGAGAGGATATATAATCTAATAGACAAGAGATGAGAGAAGATTTCAAGAGATGAGAGGAGAAATTGTTGAGAGAGGAGAGAAAAGGAGAGAGATGTCGCGAGGGAGAGACGGAGGCAAGAGTAAGGAGGAGAGAGAAAAGTCTTTTTTATGTTTATATACCCACAAAATTAGGTCTGCACGTGTCTCAACGAAAATTTCAGATCTGGGCGCCTAACTAAAATTATCACTTGTTTTACCTAGTTATACTACTAGTTAGCTGTTAGACTAAATTACTACTAGTTATACTTTTGATGATTTTCCATTACATTTAGTATTACATATCCTTATAAATTTTTTTTTTTAGTTTTAGAGTGAATTATAATAAATTACCCAATGATTCTAAGTGTTTTATGTATTTGAATTCTAGAATCATCGTAGAACTTCGAAAGTCACACTAATGTAAACTTAGAAAGTCACACTAAAACTATAAGGAATATGGTGGACTAATGTAATTAAGTCTAAAAATCTTATTTTATTTTTATTTTTGAGTTATGTATAGAGTTATTCATCACTATATACACAAAATATAATTATCTTAATGTTAACTTATAAGAATTGAGTTTCATTATAGATTATCTTACTTATAAGAATTGAGTTTCATTGTAGATTAGCTTACTTATAAGAATTGAGTTTCATGGATTAGATTCATCTTTAGATTACAATTACTTATGCAAAAAACATCCAAAGCACAAACAATTTCATGGAATCTGTTCTCTATGTCTCAACGAAAGTCTCTCCAAGTTGTCTCATAAGTTCTACGACATAAGTTCAAGCACGACTTCGTCTTCTTTGGCTAAAACAGTGTCGTCGTGCTCCTCCTCTTCATCAGAATCAAAATACACTTTCTCTCTAGATTATTTTATAATAGTTGGCAAATACAATAAATGTACGGTAAGTTCGATGTTACTGCTGGTCAAATAAAATAAACCAGTCGTACCAAAAAATTTGAATAAATGCAATTAAATTTCTAATAACGAGACATATCCCAGCTTTACGAGTTTCACAAGTTTTACATATCCCAGCAATTAAATGCATTCCAATTATTACCAATGTCAAGTCTTATTAGAACTAGATTCTACCAAATAATCAATTATGAAATTAAGCTTCTTCATCAACCTAATGCAAAAATGCAACTAAAGAATGTACAACTGATTCAGTTCTGTATAACTGGTTATAACTGTAAAACTTATCAAATTATATTAGTTTAATTACCGCAGAAACCAACTTTTATCAACTCAGATTTGATCGATCGTTTAGGCAGTTCTAAATCTATAATATGCTATGTTTCAGCCTATACATTCCAATTGTTACCAATGTCAAGTCTTATTAGAGATAAATTCTACCAAATAATCAACTATGAAATTAAGCTTCTTCATCAGCCCAATGCAGAAATGCAACTAAAGAATGTACAACTGATTCAGGTCTGTATAACTGGTCATAAACGTAAAACTTATCAAGTTATACTAGTTTAACTATCGCATAAACCAACTCTTATCAACTCAGATTCGTTCGCTTGGGCAGTTCTAAATCTATAATGCACTATGTTTCAGTCTATGTTACCAATCCCAAGTCTTATTCGAGCCAGATTCTACCAAATAACGAAAGAAAAATTATCAATTTCAAGCTTAAAATTCATTTTGCAATTGACCTTCTTATGCCCAAAGCGGAGAGGCAAATCAAGAATGAAGCTATAGAGATTAACAAACGACGGCAACGGCAGGACAGGCGACGGCGGTGCACGTCGGAACCACCTTCAGAGCCGGCGGCGTTGCAAGTCGAGACCGAGAAGACCAATAGCAACCCAACAGATTGAGACCCGATTGAGAGAAGCCGAGGGAGGAGAGAGATGAGAGAGAAGACTGAATTTTTTTTTAAAAAAAAATTAATTAGGCTAATTTTCCCTAAAAATATTTTTGGAATATTAAGTTTCATTAATAGGTTTGTATATAAGAGATTTGATAGGTTTGTATATAAGAGATTTGATATGTATACAAGAGATTAAAATTTTTCCAGGGTTATGAGATATTGACTCTCATTTATGGGTGAAAGGAATTTGTTACCATGTCGAATGTGACCTACGGTGATTGGCCTTTTTCTTCCTTTTGACAAGGAAAAGAAAACACGTGTTCTTATTTTATTCTTTTTTTTTGCTTGTCTAGAAGATGAAGTGGGAAATGCGTGGGGTTAGAATTTGGTACGTATTTAATTAATTTTGTATGTTCGGCGAGTTTTGTGGGTGAGGAATTAATTGTGTAAAACTTTGACTTTATGACCTTTTAGTTTTGATCTCAATTAGTATACTAAAAACAAGATTAACTAGGCATGGGCGGATCCGATCGGGTTGGATCTTTCGGATTTTGGGTATTTAGGATTTATCAACATAAGACCTGATCGGGTATCTTTTACGGGTCTGGGTCGGGTTCGGGTATTAAATTTAGGGTTCGAGAATCAAATTTTGGGTCGGGTTCGAGTTATCCGAATTTTTTAGCTAATTTTTAATCAAAATATTTTCAAAAAAACAGTTTTAAAAATCATAACTTATTAAAGTATTTAATATTTTAGTTTTATAATGTTATATTGGTTATAAATTGATTATTTTTTTAGATTTGTAATTATAATTTTAACTACAAGTATATATATAAATATTTGTGTAAATATATAATATATTTCGGGTATCCATTTGGATTTCGAGTATTTCGGGTACTCGTATTTTCATAATGTAAAATCCGTTTGGGTAATTTATAGACTTTAGTTCGGTTTGGATTCAGTTATTTCAGATCGAGTTCAGATTCGGGTTCGAGTTTCAGATATTATGCCCAGACCTAAGATTAACTATTTTTTTCTTATTGTACATAAATAAAATTTATTGGTTATCTTTAAATTCTCTTGTGAACATTACTATTACATCATATATTACATCATGTATATATGTTAACATGTTTTGTTGTCTAAGGAAATGAGCAAAATTTTATAAAATTTGTAACAGATACTTTTAGGGATTTAGGGATAATACTGGATCTATATTTTTAAAAAGTTTTAATGATTTGAAAGTAATAAAATTTTGAAAATTTTGAAAATTTCTATATTTTAAAACTTAAAAAAAATTATCTAAAATTTTTAGTGAGTTTTCTCCTATTTTCAAATTTTTTTCCAGATTATTGAATACTCTTATAAATTCTTAGATCTATAATACAAAATATATTCAATATATTAAATATTTTCATAGATTTCACATATAAAATATATTTAAAATATTAAATATATTTTATAGTGTACTTTTATATAAATTTTATATATTGTATTTAACAAAAATCATAAATTATACCAATATTTTTTTCAAACTTGATGGTATGTAGAATTTAATTACTAATTATATTATTATTATTATTTCAGATAAATTATTCTTTATTTTTTATGTTTAAGAAAATTTTATATATTTTTAGTCATAATAAATGACTTTAAAAATTTCTAATCAAAATGTAATATTTTTGAAGATTATCTTTTGTAAAGGAATATGTATAGAATCAACAAACTAAATATAATGTTTTAATTTAATGACTATAGAAAACTCTTTCATTACAAATCAATAACACAAATAGACTTTATAAAATCATGAATCTAATAACTCTATATTTCTTAAGATCTTAGAAAACTATGTACACATATATAAACTAATAACACTAAACTTTAGTAGAATTTTGAAAATTTTTGATTCAATAATAGTAGAATCTTAATAACTTTTAAATGTCTATAAATCTATTTAAATACATAAAACAATAACACTTAATTTTATTGCGGGAAAATGTTTATAGTCAAATAGTTAAGTCGTGTTTATTCTTACATAATATTGTTAGGCATTAAAAATTAAAAAAAATTACCGATTTAATTGTTGACAAAACAATATTATATCATTGTCCCTTAAGAGTAAATTATTTTAATTGAAAGAAAATTAAGATATTTTATAGTCAATGCAAACAGTAGAATTATTAGGACTCCGCAAATAAAACATATTTCAACGATGCAAGTTTAACTTATAAATTTAATTTAACAAAAAAGGAAAAGTTGACTTCACATTGATTTTGACAAATTTTTTACAGATTTTGGTCGTGAATTATGGTCTCATGCAATTTAAAGTTTCTCTGATTTACAAATTAATTGCCCTAAATGTAACCTACATAAGTTGACAGTTGGGTGACACAAATATAACTCCTAAAACATTAAATAGAAGATTTGAAGTACTTAAACACAACAGACTAATCTATTTTTTATATAATATAATGTCTAAATTTTGAAAGAAAATAATTAGAAGGAGTAAAATGCAAATTTAGGTATGTAGGCTTTTAGTTTAGGGTAGATTTTTTATAGGATTAAGTCGAAAGTGAAACAGACAATCTGAATTTCACTTTCCTTGGTACGACCTTAAAACCATCTCTTTTCCGCAAAGACAAAATGGCATCTACGCGTAATTCATTCGAAATAGTGAGGGTAAAATAGACATTTCAGCTATTAATCTTCTCTGTTTATATTTCTGTGACCTCCTCTGCACAAATCCCCTGAGCTCTTCCTATCTCGAGATCCGCCGTTAACTCTTTCTCCTTAAGCTCAGAGCTTCACTCTTCATCTCTTTCGTTTTCTCTACTTCTCATTTTGTTCAATCACAGATTGAGTTAGAGAGGGAATAGAGTGATTCTTCTCCAGATCTAGTTTTTGTTAATTTATCTCATTTGGTTTTATTAAGGTAAGTTCATTGGAATTATCGATGAATTCTTGTAGATCTATCCTTCCGTTGATCGTTTTTTAAATTAATTCTGATATATTTTTGATGTAATCTGATTGAGCGTTATAGTTATTTTGGATTCGGGTTGGTGAGGAACTTTTTTCTTATTGGGTTGATTAACTCGATCGAACTTCATAGTGCAGATCGAGATGAAGTGTACATTTTTTTTATTCATTGAGGACGAATTATGTAGTCATTTTTCTTAATGGGTGCATGTAGCTTTTTCTCGATGATTTCATGGGTTTTTTTTATATTGTCTGATCGGACCAAATTGAAGTTTGATCGTATTGTTCACAATGCATTGAATTTTATTTTTCTTTCCAATAAATGATGTGGCTAAATTATGCGTCTTTGAATGTTTTAACTTTAGTTGAAATGTTTTCATTGTCAATGGTGCAGGTCTTACCCAGTCAACATGGCAACAGCGACTGAGAACCAATGGCTCAAAGGAAGAGTGAAGGCTGTAACCTCTGGAGACTGCATAGTGATCACGGCTTTGAGCCACAGTAGAGCTGGACCCCCACCAGAAAAGACCATTACTTTGTCTTCTCTTATGGCACCTAAGATGGTGAGTTTAGTCTTAAGGCAATTCATTTGGTTTTGTGTATTCCCAATGACGACGAGTTTTTAAAACTTTCATAATACGATTAGTTCTTCTGTCATATATAAGTTACCCACACAGAAGCTTTCATCACAACTAATCACTATATGTCTTAACAGTCTAAAGACAATTTTTTTCTTTCTGCTTATCAACTCTTTAACATCAGATAACATTGTTATTTCTTGGCATTAACTGACACGTTTGTGGATTTTCCTCCTTTTAGGCTCGCAGGGGAGGTATAGATGAGCCGTTTGCATGGGAAAGCAAAGAGTTTCTTAGGAAACTCTGCATAGGAAAGGTGCCAATTCAAAATCTTGACTAAGCTGTACAGTATAGGTACTGACGTGTTGTGATTGACTATATCTTCTCTTCTTAATATGCTTTTTATATGGTTTGAACAGGAGGTCGCTTTCAAAGTGGATTACAAAGTTGAAGCTATTGCTGGAAGAGAATTTGGTTCTGTTTTCCTTGGCAACGAGAATCTTGCTAAGCTTGTTGTTCAAAATGGTTGGGCAAAGGTGATAATCATTTTATTTCTTTAGAGATGATGTTGTTTGAATTATGGTGGCGATCCCTTAGATTTTTGACTTTAGGGAGGATTCCTGTATTGTGTTTAGGTTAGGGAGCCAGGACAGCAGAATCAAGATAAGGTTAGTCCTTACATCTCAGAGTTGCTACAGCTCGAAGAGCAGGCCAAGCAGGAAGGATATGGTCGTTGGAGCAAGGTTGGTCTTCTCTTCTTTACTTAATTCTCAAAATTGTGTGCTATCTTATTGATTTGATTATCGGACTCCAGGTTCCAGGTGCTGCTGAGGCATCTATCAGAAATCTTCCTCCTTCTGCCATTGGCGATTCAGCTGGTTTTGATGCTATGGGCCTCTTAGCTGCAAATAAGGGCAAGCCAATGGAAGGTATTGTGGAGCAGGTCCGTGATGGAAGTACTATTCGGGTTTATCTTCTTCCAGAGTTCCAATTTGTGCAAGTATTTGTTGCGGGAGTGCAGGTAATTAAACTTGTTTCCCTGTTCGTGCAAGGTTGATATTTTAACCTATTGCGTTGAAACACACTAAGCACTCTTTTTCCTTTCCATGTAGGCTCCATCAATGGGAAGGCGAACCACAAATGGAAATGTCGTTGAGACAGCTCCAGATGAAACGAATGGAGATGTTTCTACTGAGTCACGAGGTCCCTTAACGACAGCTCAAAGACTTGCCGCCTCTGCGGCATCTTCTTTCGAGGTTTCCTCTGATCCGTTTGCAACAGAAGCCAAGTACTTTACCGAGCACCGTGTTCTTAGTAGAGATGTAAGAAATTTCCTCAACAACTTCTATCCAATTTATCTGTATCTCAGTTTGACTTGGATATTCCAGGTACGCATTGTTCTTGAAGGCGTCGACAAATTCAACAACCTGATCGGTTCAGTTCATTATTCTGATGGGGAAAAAGTTAAAGACTTGGGTCTGGAGCTCGTTGAAAATGTAAGTGTTTCAACCTGAGTTGCATATTAAGCTAATGGTAGAAACTAATTCTATTGGTTAGGTTTTTGATTTCTCTGTATCAAAATTACTGGAATATATGATCTACTATGTTGTTGAACAAAGTTAATGATATTGGTTTCTGACAGGGTCTTGCTAAATTCGTTGAATGGAGTGCTAACATGATGGAGGATGAAGCCAAGAGAAAGTTGAAAGCTGCAGAACTTCAATGCAAAAAAGATCGGGTTAAAATGTGGGCAAATTACGTTCCTCCAGCTACAAACTCTAAAGCAATTCATGACCAGAACTTTACGGGAAAGGTAAATATCCTGGTCAAATTCTTTGGTAACTAGTGTTTTTCTTAACTGTTTATAGTCATTGCTTTTATCGCTCTTAGGTAGTGGAAGTGGTGAGTGGGGACTGTATTGTGGTTGCCGATGATGCTGTTCCTTTTGGGAGTCCAGCTGCAGAGAGACGTGTCTGTCTTTCAAGTATCAGAAGTCCAAAAATGGGTAACCCACGCAGAGAAGAGAAACCAGCTCCTTATGCTCGGGAAGCAAGAGAATTTCTAAGACAACGACTTATTGGAAAACAGGTATTGCGTTGAGCCTTCTACACTAATCAGTGTCTTTGTGCCCCCATATGAACAAGACTTGATTCCCTTTCGCTGAAACAGGTTATTGTGCAAATGGAATACTCAAGGAAAGTCACCCCAACAGATGGTCCTACCACATCTGGTGCTGCTGATCGGGTCATGGATTTTGGCTCGGTGTTCCTTCCATCTGCTGCCAAAGGCGATTCCGATGAAGTGGTTGCATCATCTGCTGCAGCTGGCGGTCAGCCAGCTGGAGTAAATATTGCTGAACTCATTCTTGCCCGTGGTTTTGGGAATGTGGTTAGACATAGAGATTTTGAAGAGCGATCAAATTATTATGATGCTCTTCTGGCGGCTGAAGCCCGTGCCCTCTCTGGAAAGAAAGGAATCCATTCTTCAAAAGAATCTCCAGCCATGCACATCACAGACTTAACTGTGGTAAGTAAATATATTCTATAATAAACTCATTTCCTTGCTGGCCCTTTTCCGTAATCTAATTGATAAGTATATATTTCTCAGGCGGCAGCTAAGAAAGCTAAAGATTTCCTGCCATCCCTGCAAAGAATCAGGAGAATATCCGCTGTTGTGGAATATGTCCTCAGTGGACATCGGTGTAAGCTTTATATTCCAAAGCTAACATGTAGCATTGCCTTCTCATTCTCTGGTGTTAGATGTCCTGGCCGTGGGGAACCTTTCTCAGATGAAGCTATCTCTGTAATGAGACGTAGGATCATGCAGAGAGATGTTGAGGTATACCATATGCACGCCTATTATTACATCTCAGTTTCCTGTTCTCCTATATAGTTTTTTCATTGTCTATTATAATCCTGCAGATTGAAGTTGAAAACGTAGATAGAACAGGTACTTTCTTGGGATCAATGTGGGAGTCGAGGACAAATGTTGCTACAGTTCTGCTTGAAGCTGGCTTAGCAAAAATGCAGACTAGCTTTGGTGCAGACAGGATTGCTGAAGCGCATCTTCTTGAACAGGCAGAAAGATCTGCTAAAAACCAGAAATTGAAGGTGACAAGCAATGGTTGTTTTAGCAAAAAAATCTCTCTTTCGTAACATATGCTTAACCATTTTGATATTTTTTCAGATTTGGGAAAACTATGTTGAAGGAGAAGAAGTCTCAAATGGAAATACTACTGCCGTAGAAACCAGGCAAAAGGAGACCTTAAAGGTGAATATATCCACATGATTCTTCACAAACTCCCATCTTTTTCCGTATAAAATAGAAAGTCAGCATCTATCTTCTATTCATCTCCTACGATTATAGGTCCAAGTTACAGAAGTACTTGGAGGTGGTCGTTTCTATGTTCAATCTGCTGGAGATCAGAAAATAGCTTCGGTTCAGAACCAGCTTGCTTCCTTGAGTATTAAAGACGCTCCCATTATCGGATCCTTTAACCCTAAGAGAGGTGACATTGTCCTTGCACAGTTTAGCCTTGATAGCTCCTGGAACCGTGCGATGGTAATTCCAATTCACCTTCTTTAATTCTGAGCTTTCTTTGCTGCTTGCTTATTCATTGAATCAACTCTTGTGTTCAGATTGTTACTGCACCCCGAGCAGCAGTTCAATCCCCAGATGAAAAATTCGAAGTGTTCTACATCGATTATGGAAACCAAGAGACAGTTCCATACAGTGCAATCCGACCAATTGACCCTTCAGTATCTGCAGCACCAGGGCTCGCTCAGCTCTGCAGACTTGCCTACATAAAGGTTCCAAGCTTGGAAGAAGACTTTGGTCCTGAAGCCGGAGAGTATTTGCATACAGTAACTCTAGGTAGTGGTAAAGAGTTCAAAGCAGTGATAGAAGAAAGAGACACATCTGGAGGCAAAGTCAAAGGGCAAGGCACCGGATCTGAATTTGCTGTCACTCTCATCGCGGTCGATGATGAGATCTCTGTAAATGCTGCAATGCTTCAGGTTGGTTTTCTAGAAACATTATCCATAAACTATTAGTTATGCAAGGGAAAGAGTGGTTTGATGATGACGAATGTTGATGATGATACAGGAAGGAATAGCGAGAATGGAGAAACGTAAGAAATGGGAGCCCAAACACAAACAAACTGCTCTTGATGGTTTAGAGAAGTTCCAAGAGGAGGCTCGCAAGTCAAGAATTGGAATCTGGCAGTATGGTGACATTCAGTCCGATGATGAGGACACTGGTCCAGCCAGAAAGCCAGCCGGTGGTCGCTGATAAATTATAAAAACCACTAAGTTGTGGATCATATGGTTCAAAAGGAACCATGAGTTAGGGAGAGAAGCGTCGGTGAGTTAGGGAGAGAAGCGTCGGTCAGTTTCTCTAAAGAGTTTAAAGCCATGTCGAACTTTTTTGTAACCTTTTTAGACCGTTCCTTTTTCTTTCCTTTTTTTCTACTTTTTATTTATACTTTTTGGTTGTTATGGACTTGAGAAAGAAATTTTCCATGTAGGAGTTGTTGAAATAAGGGAAAGTTTGAACTCCCAATGCTCAAGATTCTTACATTCCTTTTTGCTTTCTTTTGCTTTGTTCGTTACTGCCTTGAGCAAGTCCAGTATTCTTGTAGTTAGGTATGCGTATGTCTGAGTAGAGTGGAAAAACACACGATCTTTCATTCCATGTCTCTAACAAGCTAGAGGAATCAGCAAGGCTTTGCTCAGGTAAGTTCTTCATCATATTGGCCTCAGAAGGGCAGTTCTATTGGAAGTGTTTTTGGATCAAATCTCGTAATAGTCTTGTGCTTAACCGGTATAAGTGAACCATTTTGATTTCAGATATATTCAAATAACGGATAGATTTTTGAACCGAGACGACGATAGACATTAGATAGTATCTATTAGATACATATGTGTAGGCTTCATGATTAAGTTGGTCTCGAGTCTTGATTTAGGCAGAACACGCCGGCGACATGCATCTATTCTCAGAGCGAGTGAGCTTCATAGACCTAATCGATTATTTTCTCCATTTCCCCAAATCAAAACCCTTCATATAAGAAAGATCAAAGACAGCATCAAAAGACTATATCCAAATCGTAGGTCAATATATTATGGAGCCAAGTTTCATTGTTTGGTATAGTTCTACACAATAACCATTATGAGATTAAGATTAAGATAGTGACAATGCTGATGGTCTCCAAAACCTCATTGGCTATCATTTTCTTGAACTCAAATGTTGTTCCACATTGAAACTAAACGTACAAAAAAGAAAGAAAAAAGCAATGTTACAATCGTGTGGTCTACTATCAGTGACTATATAGTATGTGACATACGGAAACGAAGAAGCCCAAATTTTTCTAACTCTCACGCCTAGTTTGCCTCTTTCGTGGTGCGGCGACCGTCTCTTCCTTCTCCTCGGTCTTTGCCTCGCTGGTCGAGGTCTCTGTTTCTGTTTGTGACTGTGTTTCTGGTTTCTTCTTTTCCACATTAACCTACAAATAACAATTTTATAACCCCCAATTTCGTTACAACCATAATCATAACATCCAAATGACAACTGACACAGCTTTTAACATGTTTTTACCTTTGCACCACCAAGCGTGAGCTTGTAGAAGACAGAGAGGAAGACAATCACGATTGAAATGAGGACACAGATGGTTATATTTGGCTGTGTTTCAGCTTTTTCAATGAGTTCCTACAAACAAAAATCGCAGAGTTCAGTGAAGCTTCTTCTTCATACATTATGTTCTTTAAGACTGGAAACATATTGGGAGAACTTACCATGATATTTGACTTGTACGCACTTAGGAAAGAAATGTCTGCAACCTTGTACAAAAGGTCGAACACCTTCTTCTGCAGCAATGTACGAAATAATTTAAGTAAAAAGGACATACGCTATATATTTTGTTGTAGCGAAAAATCACTTAATTACCTGATAGCTTTTGAGACCATATCCCTCACCAGCAGCTTCATCAGCTGCCTTTTCTTTCTCTTTCCCGGCATCAAATTTGGGCTTCCAAGTGCTTTCTCTGTATGTTTCCGCAACCTTCTCGTCTGTAGCTATCAACATGTTGTCAAATAAGATACCGTCTTGCATAGTCCAGATTTCTATACCAATGGCTGCAATGGGTTCAAAATTCGGCCTGTCAAGCTCAAAATACTCGGGATTTGGAATATCTCTAGGTTTCCAGATTCCCTTGTAAGCTGGGTTGTCTATAAGAGGAGCGCTCCATTTGCCCTTGTAGGCAGGGTTCCTCTTCATCGGTCTCTTCCATAAGCCACATCCGGATGCTGCCTCACACTTAGGGTTGGAAACCTTAGGAGCCTCCCACTCACCGTCTTCCTCATCATCCCAATCTTCCGGCTTGCTTGCCTCGGGGTCTTCAACCTCTTCAGGCTCATCATCCAACCATCCCTCGGGTTTCTCAGCTTCCTCATCTTCAATCTCCATGGGCGCATCTTCATCCCAGTCATCAGGCTTCACAGCGTTAGGGTCAGGAACCTTGGCTCTCTCATCCCAATCTTCTGGTTTCTTGTCCTCCGGATCAGGAATGGTCTTGGATGGGATCAACGGAGGCTCAAAGTCTTCAGCAGACAGTAAATTACCCTTCTTCTTTTCCTCGCCGTCAACTAAAATCCTCACCTCATTGTCAGGTTTCAAGATTGCAGTGTAGACATGAGAAAGCTTATCAGATGGAACAGAAGGAGGGAACTTGAGATGGTGCTCTACAAACTCGCCACTCTTAGGATTCTTGTGCTTCAAGATGAAATGCACCTTGTTCGTAGCACCACACTTATCAGGTCCAAACATGATAGAATAAGGAGAATCATTATCAAACCCTTGAGGAACCCATCCAGCTTCCTGAGGACGGAGGTATTTCAAGTAAGCACCACCACACTCAAGTCCCTCTTGGAAACGAGCCTCGTATTGCAGAACAACAGTTCCTTCCTTAAGGTTTAGAGGCTCATCAAGCTCTTTCACTATTCCATACTTTCTAGCTTTCTCACTCACGAGAAGTCCATAATCATCATGACCTTCACTCTTCTCGTGCTTCCATACACCTGGAGGGTTCAAACAAGAAGCAAACTTTAAGAGCTTTAAACAAAAAGACAGCCAGACACAAAGTCTGTTTCCTAATTCTATCAGTTTCCAGTCAAAATTGAACATTACTAAATTTGTTCCAACTATAATAAGCTCCTGAAACTACCGATTATTATTACGAATTTGGGGAACTAAACCATGACTTAAATCTCCTATTTGATTCTTCCACTTCAACGAACGAATTAAAACAAAATCACCAAGACGACATCAAAGCATTTACCTTGATATTCCTCTTTCCCTGAAACAATCCAGCGACCATCAAAAGGCTCGTCGAACGATTCATACAGGATCTGAACCAAATGAATATGTATACATACACCAGGTTACTGAAAATTCTATGAACCAATCTAAAAACAGCAGCTTCTCAACGATAAATGGACAGTACCGTTTGGTCGTCACAGTAGCAAAGATTCGAAAACGAAACCAGAGCTAGAAGTAACAGAAGAAGGAAAGCAAATTTAGGATCCCGTTCTCTCATTATCGCACTCTAAAGTCTCAAGAGAATAGGAAGAAACATCCAAGGAACAATACAATTTAGATCACAGAGGAAACATATAAATCTCTCTCATTTGTAATGTTTAGTTGCGAGAGACCTAAAAAAGTCATTTCAACTTTTAAGTCATTTTCTGCCAATTAACATCTCTCGCCACGCAACGTCGGCCTATAGCTGATCGCCACGTCAGCATCATGCAAAGTTCTTTCCCGTTTGGGCTTTGTTATTAGGCCCAAGCCCAATTTCGTAAAACTTCGATTTGTTTTAGGAAATGCCATTTAGTATGCTCGCAAAACCCTCGGATTGTGTCGGAAGGTTATGTGTCTAGGTCTTGTCTTTTACCTGAATCTAGAAGTGGATGATATAGCAGAATCGAGATTGGTATATTATTAGCTTATACTTTTTAACACCAAAGGTAAGAAATTCGATTATCTATTCAAAAAATACAGAAATACACTCCAGTTTACATTAAGGAAACATGATAAAACTTTTGATCTCCTCGAGAAGTTGCCATATATATTTATCTATAGACAAGAGACCACGAAGATTCAAAAATGATCTTAGTGAGCCGAAGCCATATTAGGATCAACACCAACATCCTTAAGCGTCACGGCACGACGTTTATGAGCAAACTGATCTTTCCTAATTGGGTCATCAATAACACCTTGCTTATCAAACTCTTGAACATGAGCCACTTTCCTAAACCACGACTTGTCTGTGAAGCGTTCCGCTTCATCCATCACTCTATCAGGATCATCAATTTCAGGAACAATCTCTCTTGTCTTTTTGTTAACACGCACACTTGGGTTTTTGTGGAGATGATGATACACAGTGTAAAGACCAAATGTCACCGAAAGTGAAATCATTCCAATAGAGACGTAAACTGGTGTGAAGTCACCCTTCTCCGTCGTCGTATTCGTGGAAGTTCTTTGACCACCGTATTCTCTGGCAGCGACCGGAGAATACGCTTTGGATCTCGGCGATGTTGCTGTGGTGTAAGTTCTTAATCTGTTCACCTTGCTTTTCAAGTAACTCTTTCAAACACAAAATGATTCAATAGTAAGGACGTTGAGTGAGGCCAAAGTAAATCACAAAGGATCTAGTACAGTACTTACTGCTGATCGTAGAGCCATTGATGGTTTTATGATTTTGATTATTGTAGAATTAGATCAGAAGAAAGATTGGTTTTATTTTTGTTGTGGATTATATTTGACTTGAGTGTTTTACATTTGTGAATATAAAGGAATATGACATCTGGAGCTAAGAAGAGAACTGTAGAAAAGTTAAAAGTAACACGTGTAAGCAAGTAAGAACATGTAGTTTATGGAAGTATCTTGAAGATCTAAGTTATATCTGATAGCTTAGACCAGACCATTTCCAATGCTAGATTCTTACAATTTTTTCTAAAATTTTTTAATATTAAAAACATTGGAAAATAAGAATAAGAGTTGTTTGATTTTTATTTTAGAGTTTTAATAGCATCTCTAACAAAGATTTTTTAAAAATAGGTTTCTTAACATTTTAATAATATTATTTAAATGAAAATTTAAAGTTTAATATATTTAATAAAGAACCAATTAAAAGTTGAAAAACCCCATCTTTAAGATTTTTAGACCATTATTATTTAAGAAACTATCCAAACAAATTAAGAAACTCTCTTTCTATGTGTCATATTTTAATTGGGTTTCATTGACTATTTTTCTATGTACACAATTTTTTAGTTAAAATATTGGTAAGATACATATTTTTGAGTATCTCATTGATAATGTTGCTCTAAGAGCATTAGCATCAGAGTCGAAGACAGGTGGCCCAGTGGTGTAGTCACTTTACAAATCTTCAAGGCACCAAGGATCGAACATCCTACCTGCAGTAGTATGAGGGGATTTAAAAAGTCAGTAGGCTAGTTGACAAAAAAAAAAAAAAAGAGCATCAGCATCAGAGAACCCCATATTCTTCTCTTTCATACTTTTCTATTACTTTAATATTTACTAATCTTAAAAAACTTCTTAAGAGACCACAATTGGAGGTGGTCTAAGAGCAGCTCCAATAATAAGAACCTCATTAGAGGTTCTTAACTTATTTTAATGCAAATAATAATTTAAGAACCTCACTAGAAGTTCTTAAGTTTTGTGGGGTTCCAATGGTAGAACCCCACACAAAGTTCTTAAAATTTTACAATAAAATTTACAACAAATTTACAATGTCAAATGTTAGAATGTTAGATATTACAATATCAAATGTTACAATGTCAAATGTGAATGTATACATTTATCATTGTTATCAAACTATGAACTACTTAACTGGAGCAAATGTAACTTATTAAGAGGCTTGTATTGTTAGCCTTGAGAGCCGGTGCGGTTATATCATGGCCTTAAAAAAAGCTTAAGCACATAGAATACCTACAAGAGAAGGATCTTAGGTTACTTAGACTAGAAAATGAAATTGTTGATCTCCTCACAGAGTTATTAGAATTACCTCTAGTGTGAATAAGTAGAGGAAGCAAATTGAAGGAGATGGAACATTCAGTTTTTCAGTTTCTTTGTCATATTTTGATGTATTGTTATCTAACCATCCATATATATATTTCCATGCAACAGGAGAAAGGAAGTTTTGCTTTGGCTACCAGATGAATCTCAACGCTTGTATGACTAGAACAAAGCATTGTACCGTTATTTTTTGATGTTTCTTCAAGTTTTGTAGCATCATAGCTCAAGTTTTGCCATATGGTTCCAACCCTAACTCTTTCATTTTGATATACAACTCCTTTGCATGTTTGAACTCGCGTCTTAAACACATCCCATGTATAGCTGCGTTGTAGAGAGACACATTAGGTTCTACTTTCTGTTCTCAAAAACACAAATAGAACATCAGAACAATCTCTTCTAAATATAGACACATCTGAGTGACCAGTTTTGAAAAAACTCCTACCTTTAGGATATCCTTAACCTCATCCCATAAAGAGCGCCAAATGTAACTCCTTAAAAGTGACAGATAGGTTAACGTGTCTGGCTTACAATCCATGTGCTTGTATATTTGCAAAGCAACATTCGGTTTCCTTGATTTCTCGCAAGCACTTATCACCAGATTGTGTGATGAAGTTGAAACTGCTAATCCTGAACATTCCATCTCATACAAAAGCTTCACAGCTTTCTCCCAAGAACCAAGTTTTTGGCATGACATCATAGCTGTGTTGTACAAATACTCATTCAGACAACATAGTTTTCACATCGTATCATATCAAACACCTGAAGAACATCTACATATCGGTTTGCTTTGTATAAAGCCGTGAGCAATGCATTCCATGTGTACTCGTCAGGATTATGACCCAACGATTTCACAATACTGTAAACCTTAAATACCAGTCTGACTTTGCCCACCTTTCCAGTCACATGAATCGTAATCGCTTTTGGTCCTTCAGAACCCATCTCACCTTCATAGTGATAAAAAAATATACAAATTAACTGAATTTCGTGAATCGATATTAACATTTAAAGGTAACTATAGATAAATCAAATCAATCCATCAGTTTGACGAATTCTCGATTGAGTATACTCTACAGAATAAAGAGTCCAATATATGTGATTAAATGAATAAATATCAGATTTTTTTACCTGAAATTTTGAAATCCAATTGAAGATGATAAAAAAGATCCAAAATCGAGCTTAAAGGGTTTGTTTTGACTTCTGGGATTGTAGAAAGAGGTCACAAAATTGGGTTTTGGTTTCTTACAAATAATAAGAAAAATCGAGGTATGGCTAGGTGATGGATGAAGAATAGCTGAAACGAAGATGAGAACGAGTGAAAGAAGGAACGAGGAAGACCTGACTCGATCAATCTCTTCTTCTTCTTTTTTCATCGAATTTATTTTTTCTAGTGAGATGTTGACACATGTTTGGTTCTTAACTTTTCTAAAGTGTCTCTATTTACAAATGGTTCTTATCTTATTACCATAATTTTTATTTAATTAAATACAATTAATCCTAACTAGAAAATTATTAGAGATTCTGTTGGAGATGGTCTAAGAGCATCTCCACCCAATAGAAAGTTCTTAACATTATTTTAATATTATTTTAGTAAAAATTTAAATTTAACATTTTCAATAAAATTTTAATCAATTAAAATGTTACAAGTGTTAAGAATTCTATTTTGGAGTTTATTAAATAAATTTCTTAAACTTCCTAAATAAGAACTTCAATCTACTATTTTTCCTAATTTTTTATTTTTTAATATTTTAAAATTTTAAGAACTCTTTCTAAGAACCTTTCTTTGGAGGTGTTCTAAGACCATCTCCATCAATGAAATGTTTAATTGAATTTCTAAAATAATAGAATAATAAAATTCTGGGGGGTTTCACCCAGAACTTATAGAATATAATATTAAATTATATAAGAAGTTATAGAATTTTTCAAAATGATACTTTGAATAAAATTTTACTATATATGTGTTATTTATAAAATATATGAGTGATAAAAAAATCATTTTTTTTATATTTATTAATATTATATTAATGAGAAATTTGATGTGTTTCTCAACAATAGAGGTTAAAATTAATGTGTGGTTCTCAAATAAAAATTCTGTCAAAAAATAATTATAATAATAAAAATTAATGTGTGATTCTCGTTATTACATATGCTCTTAGTTGTTTCTTAGAGCACTTCCAATAAGAGACTCTTAATTCAATTTTCTTAATATTATTAAAATAAAAAAAAATGTAAGAGAGAAGGAGAAGATGGTTCTTAGTCGAGAGATTTAAGAACCATCTCCTACCAAATATTATTTTTCTATTGGATCATTTATTTTTAAAAATAAAAAATTAATTTTTTATATAAAATAGTACTAATTTATTGTTAAGAAACTCTTTATGGGTTAGAGGTGCTCTTATGACCACCTCCAAAAGGGTCTCTTAGGAGGAATTCTTAATCGTTTAAACTAATAAGAAAATAGAAAATTATGAAAGAGAGAAAAGACGGGGTTTTTATTCAAGGATTGTAATAACCCTTCAACAAATTATAAGAAACTCACTTACTATTTAGTTTCTAATTGGTCTAATTTTTTATTTAAAAAATTTAGTTGTATAAAGCTTTTTAATTAAATAACATTATTAAAATGGTTAGATACTCGCCGAGGACAGGTGGCTCAGTGGTGTAGTTACTTTTATAAATTCTCAAGGCATCAGAGATCGAACCCACTACCTGCATTTCTTTATAGATCGAACTCTATAAACTAAATGCTGGTGCTCTGTTCCTTTTTAGAACTCTTAAATCTTCTTTTTCTTATTTTTATACTTTTTTCTTTTTTTTAATGTTGAGAAACTCCATCAAACATTTCTCCATTAGACCATCCACATCAAAGAATTTTATTGGAGGGTTCTTAGAAAAAAAAATACAAAATAAAAATAAAAAGCACTGCAGCCAATCAGGGTCCGCCACATACTTTGATGGGGATGTTGTTAGAGATGTACTAAGAAACTCTAATATATATTTCTTAAATGTGTCACATTTTAATTGGTTCAACTTTTATTAAAAGTATTAAATTTTTAAAAAAAAATTAAAAAATTATTATTGTAATGTTAAGATACTTATAAAGTTCTCTTTCTCTCCAACCATGGAGATATTAACGGGAGGTTCTTTATCATAAAATATTTAATATATTTATCAATTTTAGTTTTATATTTTAAAAAAAAATTATTTTCGATCATAGTATAACATGTGGCTTTTGAGTCTCTTAAGAATTTGAATCACGTTTTTTAAGTCTCTTAAATTAAACTAGAGATGGCAATGAAATTTTAAATAATAATTAATAATTCTTTTATACTAATTTAATTCGTTTAAATTTTTAAAAAATTAAATAAATTTTCCAATAATTGACATTTATTAAGAATTATTTCTAATATCTTTCTTTTAAAATTTTTTTTTCTCTTTGTTTTCTACTTTTCTATTTTTTTATTTCAAAAAATATTAAGAAATCTTAGTTAAACACTTCTATTGGAAGTGCTCCAACAATAAATCTCTTAAAAATTATTTAAATAAAAAAATCAATAAAAATAGTAAATAGTTAGAGAAAAATCAGAAACAGTTTTTTTTTAGGACATTTAAAAAAATCTAAATTAGTCTTGACATTTGTCATTTTATCATCAGACATTAGTCTTAATAAAATTAAAATTAAGTATTATTTTATTATTAAAACCTTTTGAAGATGTTCTTATAACTCAGATTATTGATGTGAATATATATTAGTTTAATTGAAACCATTGATGATGGATTTGATGGATAAGACCAAAGTGATTATCTTCTTTTACTAAGACGTTCTGGATTGTCCTCGAAATATCGATCAGTTTTGGACACATTATACAAACACACAAACTCAGATCCGAACCCAAATATCTAATTCAAAGTAACGTAACCGAACAACATTAAACAAAATATTTAAATCAGTCTTAAATTTAATTTATAATTACCAAACCAAACCGAAAAATTTAAAGATATTGAAATACAAGTATATACTATATATCTAAAACAATGATATATATATAATCTTAATTATTTAAATATTGAAAATTTACAATCTAAAATCTATTAATCAGTATAATAAAAATAATAATAAAATTTTAATTAAATTATAGTTTTAATCAATTTTTCTTCGCAATATTTAGTAAGAGTTTGAAAACCTTATAAAATAATTCATCAGTTTTTTTTCATATCTCGAAATCTTTCAATATAAAAAATAGATTAGTTAGTTTATAGTGTTTATAGTTTATTAAATATAAGTATTTTATCTTATTTATGGATCTCAAAATTAATATGATATCTATAAGTTGAAGTAAAAAAAGCTATCATCTTCTAAGATATATTTTAAAAACATTTATTTTTAGAAAAATTAGAAAAACACTTGAATCACACGGATTTGAAACTGAATCCAATTAAAAAAAAAATACTTTTTAATAAATCAAACTTGATTAAACCTGACTTAAATTTAAC
>JAKUCM010004929.1:0-21097 GCA_023374145.1 Lepidium sativum
ACATAAATCACAACTAAATAAAAGATAAAAGTAATCAATTGTCTTGAATCAACTCATTTTCCAAATCCAGTTCATCTAATGTGAGACCATCCAATTCCAAAAATCCTACACCTTTCATGGAATCAAAGTCATCTCCACCACCGACATCCCACATCTAACTTAGTATTTTATTGACTTTTTAAATGAAATTAAAAGGAAAAAGTTATTTTTCCTTTTTAATTTATTTGGAAAATTTATTTAAGTAGTTTAGTTTCCTAATTTACATTTGAAACGTCTCAAAAACGTCCCCATCTTTAGACCAGACCGTCCCAAAAAAACACTGAACGTCCCCAATTTTAAGAACGGGATGGGGACGTTACTAGTAGTAACCCTGCGAAAAAGTGATAAACAGCAGTGATGAGCTCAAGGTTCTGAAGAAACCGCAAAAAGGCCTTCACATTACCTTCAGGCTTCATACATGGTATTTCTTTCAGATCTATACTAAGCGTAGTATCACATCAACATAACAGTACTTAGCAAAAGCTCATATCTGTTTGAGAAGTGAAGACTTAGCATAGCAGTGCACATTATAAATTTGCAAAACGGTCATACTGCCATCCAACAGAGATAGATCCGAGCTATGAAAAAACATGGAATACAATTTGTGGCCATGTTTAACTTACGACCTTTTGAACAAAAATTCACCAAATATATATGAACTTCCTTACTTCAATTGTTGGAATATTTTGCAACAGTGATGTTGCTTTTGCAATGCAGAAAGACAACAGTGCTTAGATAGAATCTTTATATACGAGTCTACAATTTTCCTTTGTAATGTACAAATATGTAACTCAGAGTTCTATTTTACTAAATCCGCAGTATTTTTTCAGTTGCCGTCTTTGCATAGCCCTCCTGACTTCTTCTGCAGCATGGCTATTACCAGATTTTGTGTGAATTTTGCTCAGCAATACATGATTGGCTGGATTATCAGGTTCATATTTGATTAGCTCTTTTTCGCTAATCTTTAGTGCAACATCAAGCCTGCCATGAATCTCGCAAGCAGATAGCAGAGAACTCCATATTCTTGCACTTGGTTTCATGGGCATATTTTTTACGACTTCAAAGGCTTCGTCAATCTTTCCAAACCTACCAAGAAGATTTATATGGCAAGCGTAATGCTCCAATGTTACTGGCATGTTGTATGTTTTCCCAGCTTGCGTAAATATGCTTTGAGCTTCTTCTACCAGGCCAGAATGGTTGCAAGCCGATAAAACTGCAAGAAATGCCATTGCATCTACTTCCTGTCCACCCTTTATCATACCTTGAAAGATCTCTAAAGCTTCTGAACCATGTCCATGAAGACCGCATGCATTAATCATTGAACTCCATGACACAAGATCGTTCTTATTAAGTTCATAAAATACTTTACGCGCTGCAAGAAGACTGCCACACTTTGCATACATATCTATGATGGCGTTTCCCAATAAGATATGTGACACGAAACCACATTTCAGGATGTGAGAATGGATTGTAGATGCAAAATTCAACGACGCTATATGGGTGCAAGCTGAGACAACAGCCAACAGAGTAACCGAGTTGGGTTCACTTTCTTCTTTTCGCATTTGACTAAACAGAATCATAGCTTCGGAGCAATCTCCAATCTCAGCGTAGCCGCTAATCATTGAACTCCACATTACAACATCTTTTGCTTTTGATGTTTCGAAAACTAACCTAGAGAAACTTACATTACCACATCTACAATACACAGTCACAAGAGCAGCTCTTAAGGCATCGTCAGAGTGGACTCCACGACGAAAAGAAAATCCATGAATCTCCTTCACCAGCCGTAACCCACAATCAAATTCAACACATGCAGGTAGAATAGACAACAGTGTGACACGATTGGGCCTCAAATTTTCTCTCTGCATACCTAGAAACAAACTAATGCTCATTTCATATTGATGATTTGCAACACAACCACAAATCATAGCAGTCCATGAGACCTCATTCTTCATTTCCATTTGATCAAATACATGGAAAGCCGCTGCCGGATCATTAAAATTTAAGTACATATCAACCAATGCCGTTGATAAGAGAACTGATTCCTGCATCCTCTCATCAACAAGAACAAGAGCATGAAGCATTTTTGCTACCTTAATGTTGCATCCCATGCGAGTGCAGTGAGACAATAAAGATGCAACCAGCTCGGACTTCGGAACAAGACCATCAAAATACATAACCTTGAGCAACTTTAGCGCTTCATACAACAACCCATCTTGACAATAACAATTGACAATGGAGCAATAGCTAACAGTATCTCTCTGAAGCATATCATCAAACAGCTTGCGTGCCTTGTATGTGCTCGAGAACTTTGTATACATGGAGATGAGAGAATTGGAAACAACGGTATCACGATCAGCGCCTGATTTGAGAAAAAGACAATGAAGCTGTTGGCCAAGTAAGAACGAGTCCTGGTTAAAAGAGCAAGCTTTAATGACTGAAGGAAGAATCGCTATGAAGCCATAAGTGCCCAAAGGATAAATCTTTTGCTTGTATAGTCTCAATGCTTCATCGTGAAGTTGTTCAGATACCAATTTCTTTAGCTTATTGCCGAGTTCCAAGTTTAGGCGGGAAGAGAAAGATCTTGACATTATAAGATTAACAGATTTTTACCAATTATCGAAATTTTATTCCAACTAAACATTTAAAAACCGAAGAAAACGAACCGTTATTTTGTCTAAACGAATAAATAATATTTATGTTCATCTCAGTCAATAAAAAGCACCCATGGCCTAATGACTTCTAATCAAGCGATTGTGGGTTCGAAACAATTTCCAGTAAAAGTAATTCGAAGCCCAATAAAGTTCAAAGATGGTGGGCTAGTAATGGGCCGAGATATTGACTTTAGATACAGAGGCACGTGGGGATCACGTGCGTTGACGTCGAAGTTGCTGGTTACCGGTAGATCTCGAATTTCTTCTCCTTTGGCTTTTCTCGATAGCGAAAAAAACTGTCGGAGATAGAGAGAGGGAAAGAGGAAGCCAATCATCATCACCAGTTGTCTGGTTATCGAGATATTCAATTCCTCCGTCTTTAGAGAATTCCAGATCAAGAGAATCAGGCAGGTCTGCAATTCTCGGATCTCGAGTAAACAAATTCTGGTTAGTTTTAAGTCTTCAGGTTTTGATGATCGAGACTCTGGATTTTGCAGTGGAATCGATAGTTTTCTTCTGTGATTGTGGTGGTACTGGGAAGGTTATTGGATATGGCGCAGGAGCAGGAAGAAGCGGTGGTTGAGAAAGGTGAGCCGAATGATTCCGTCGTCGCTGCCGTGGCTGAAAACGCAGCCGACGATAGCGTGAAGAAGAAGGAAAAGGGATTCTTTTCTCGTTTATGGAATGGGATATTTAGAGTTAGAGGCGACGATTTTGAGAAGAGACTTCAATATATCTCAAGGGAAGAAG
This sequence comes from Lepidium sativum, assembly GCA_023374145.1. Lineage (NCBI taxonomy): Eukaryota > Viridiplantae > Streptophyta > Magnoliopsida > Brassicales > Brassicaceae > Lepidium > Lepidium sativum. The sequence goes on from JAKUCM010004929.1 coordinate 3,444, forward strand.
CAACTGTTTTATCCAGGATGAAGCGCAGATCGATTACATGGAGGAAACTCACGAGAAATCTCATCGTGTCCTCCGTAATATTCGAGGTCAGCAATCACGTTCCACTGGATTGTGAATTTGAATACTTAATTTGGTGAGTAGATTGCGAAGACATGATAGATATGCCTCCTTTCAGATAATTGCTGTGGGTTATGCAATACTGTCAACCAGAACGGAAGATTTGGATTGGCAAATGAGGAGTTTCCGGATTCTGCCGATGTTTATCTTACCTGCTTTGTCTGCTCTTGCTTATTCTTCAATTGTCAACTTCTCAAAGATGTGTGAGTCCTGTGTTTCTCCTTCGTTTATATGCTCATTTTATGGTAGTATAGTATGTTGGTGTAGTCTCACAGATTTAGTGTTTCTAATCGTCTCTCTGTTGAAAATGGTTCTATAGTTGACCGCAGAGATCAAAAGACCTTGGAAAAGCTTCGAGCCGAAAGGTTGGCTAAAATCAATGAGCTTAAGGAAAGAACCAATTATTACACCACACAACAACTTATTCAGGTGACATAGTAATTGTCAACAAAGAGATTTTTGTGAGTGCACCTGGTTCACACAACAGCATCTTGGACTCTATTAAGTTTCTGGTGTTTTATTACTGATTTATGTTCCAATGAATGCTGCCGTTTCTTTCTTTCTCTTGTCAAGTTCTTAACCTATGATGCTTTCAACAATTATCCTGTATAGTTACTGGATTACTATGATTCTTCTCCATTTTATGGTGTAAGGACGATTATAAACAGGAAGTTGGAATCTTAGTATGTTACTTAGAATTCATTGTATGTATTGCCGTGGTGTTGTGTATCCATGCTGAATATAGCAAGAGAAAGACATGACTAGCAATTTTGAAAGTACTTTCGTACGTGTGGCATAACTGTGCATATCTTCAATAACTCAGAAAGAAATTATTTGAAGTTTGTCACTCTTGACTTGAGGTGCTTAAGTAGTGCAAGTAGAGCTTGTGCTAACGTGAGCCTTTTGATGCAGAGATATGACCCCGACCCAGCTGCAAAAGCAGCTGCTGCAACTGTTCTGGCATCCAAATTGGGTGCCGATTCAGGCTTGAAAGTATTTTTGGGAGATGAATCCCAACTTGATCCATCCTCAGGCAAGAGCAATGACATTGAGGTTAGACAATCACGAGGGTTGAGGAATCGAAGACAACCAAATACCAGACCTCACAGTTCTGGGGGGACACCTGCACATCATTCTGATGACGAGTCTCACCATTCTGGAATAACCGAGAGATTTCCAGGCACCACTGAGCAAAACCAGCAGATAATTGCTGAGCATTACAGTCCTCAGGGATATGCTCCTCATGATGGCAGTTGGATTTCACGCATTGCAGCTCTCCTAGTGGGCGAAGATCCCACGCAGTCATATGCGCTCATTTGTGGAAACTGTCATATGCATAACGGTGAATGGATCTCTAGGCATCATCCTTTATCTGTATTTTTTACGTATGCTGGTCCTAACATAATCTTGCAATGTGTCATCATTACGCAGGACTTGCCCGGAAAGAAGATTTTGCATACATTACATACTATTGCCCTCACTGTCAAGCTCTGAACAAACCGAAGCATTCAGAAGAAGATACACTTACTCCTGCTGTTTCTGCCCTACCGGTCACAGACTCAATGACATTGATGGAAACTAGCGAAGTGATTAATAGCAGCAGCTCAAGCAGTGAACGTGGAAGTAGCCCCATTCCAGATATAAAAGAGGAACCTACAACTACTGAGACCGGGACACCAAGCTGAGGAAGATCCACTGAGATAAAGAAGAAGGCTTTCTTTTGTTGTGTGTGTGTGTGTGTGTGTTTGAGGATGCGAGTTCTCCTTCAGGTAATATTATGATATGAATTGGTAATATGTGAAGATGCTTACAATTTTGATTTTGGTCTGTTCCTAAACAAGACAATAGGGTTTTGATGGGTAAATATGCGATGATTCTAATGTCTTATAAGATGATTGTTATACGTTTTGGGGGTTTAATTCTTTTTCTTTTTACCGTTACAGCTTGTCTCTGTTTTTGTTATTCTATTCCCGCTTGTATATGGATTATTTTCCATATTGATATTACGAGCTTACAGTTTATTTTCGACAAATTTGAATACATAATCATGGACTCTGTGTGTATACCCAGTTGTGCGTTTTCATTGTTTGTGATGTGAAAGCATATGGCAAGTTTAAAGCTTTAATAAGCAAATGATGATGAATTGAACCTATAATATCTTGGGGTCTTAGCTCTAGTTGGTGGAGTATGATGGCTTAGAAAGTTTCTTATAAAGCGACTAATGACACAGTGGAAGAAGAAGCTCTTCAGACGTTGAACCATTGTTTCCTCAGTTCACACGATCAGAGTAAAGTCAGGATGAACAAATTTGATGCATCTTCCTAAAACTTGTGTGTAATAATTTTGTAAGTCTTTTCGAAAGTAAATTTGTAATTCTATGTTCTCCATCTTAGAAATTTTAGTAACTTAAACATTTATAGGTGTGGGCATATGGTTATTCGGTTCGGTTTGGTTTTTTCGATTCTCGGTTCTTCGGTTCTTAAAATAATGGAACCAATGGATACTTTTTAAAATTCGGTTCGGTTCTCCTCGGTTCCGGTTCCAAATGGATACTTGAAATTGGAACCGAAATAAATTTGGTTCTCAATCGGTTCCGGTTCCAAATGGTTATTTAGACAAACATTTAAAATAACCATTTTGTTACAAAAAATGTACACCAAACCGAACCGGAATCGAAAAAAATTTGTTTGGTTCGGTTCCATTCAGTTTTTTGATTATAGTTTTTATGCTCAACTAATCTTAGGAGTAATAAAAGTCAATTAATAGATTAGTTTCGGTTCTAACTTCGGTTCTAACTTTGGTTCTCGGTTCAGTTCGGTTTCTAACCAAGAACCGTGGTTCCTGAATTATGGAACTCGGTTAATTTTTGGAAACCGAACCGAATTTTTGGTTTGGTTCGGTTCGGTTCTTCGGTTCCGGTTTTTTTGCCCAGCCCTAATTTATATGTTGCAAGTCTTGAGTTTGCACTTGAGAACATGTTTTTTGTACTTTGTATTTGTGATTATGTTCACATTTGTTTTCTGTTTTTTTGGTAAATTAACTGTGATGACTACAAAATTAACAGTGAGTGGTGGAAACACACGTGGAAGAGAATCAACGCTATGTCTACTTCGAGCACATCCATCAATGGCGGATATAGAGACTTATGGGTCATTGACGGAGAGAACTCACATCGTCACTAATTTTTCTATCGATGACGATGGCTGTGAAAGAGCGAAGCGATAAGACTATTGTTGTAAAAAGAATCAATTTTTAAGAAATAAAGTTTCTTCATTTTCTGACCCTTTTGGTTCCTTAATTTTCCGGGAGTAATTTTCATCGAGAAATGGATATTGGAATTACTAATGGATGGAGAACTTCAGAAAGCTCTGGATTTTTCCTGGGCTTGCCTAGATTCTACCCTAACACGATCCTCAGGTTTTTATACTTTCTTAGTTTATCTATTCTCTTTGGTTTATTGATTTGATGGGTCAAGAGCTCTGTTGCAGGAAGAGAATCCATGTGCATGATGTTTATAGTGGCAAAAGAATAATGGTGATCTCTAATTCAAAGAAAGCGAATCTCTCTGCTTCGAGGAAACAGAGAATTAAACTACAAATGAATGGAGAAAAGAATCTCACTTTCAGTGAGTTCCTGAAACACCCATCTGGCATGGAGGCTGTAATCAACGCTAAGGCTTTGCAGAGTTATCATTTAGTTGAGAATATTGATAATACTTACAGGTTCTTTCTTGAAATCCTCTTCGTATCAGTTTTCATAGGACACTGAAAGTCTCTCTCATACCTGTCTGGCTTAAAGAGAGTCTTATCGCTTTGATTATTATATGTAGTCTCTAAGTATATACTCGGTGGCTCTGAACAGCTCGGTGTCAAATGTTTTCTAGTCTGTTAGTAAAATTGTATGAAAATATGCTTTTATCTGGAAAGGGATAGAGTAAATCTTTGTCTTACAGTGCAGATGTACATTGCCAAAAGTTCAGTTAATGAGCTTTGAAGTTTTTCCAGTACTTGTTTTGAGGGTTACTCCCACAGAAGAAGAGTGTACAGTCGAGCTGCTTTCCTGCAAGGTTCAATGAAGAAGACCCACTTTCAGGTTAATCGAATAATTCTGTGGTTTCCTTTTATACTGACGAATGTTTTGAACTGCTGTTTTGCAGTTGGAGGGGTCAGAGATTTTGGAGAACCAAAGTGAAATGTTTTCAGGTAACTTTTTTCGTGTTATTAGAGCACTTGCAAATTGCAATCCATGGTTTATAAAGCTGATATAATTGTTTTTCCCTTTCTGGTTCGCAGCTACTATGACAAATTGCATGACTTGGAATACGGAAATTCCAGAGCCATTTTTGGAGGTTGACGTGAGATTGGATGTCACTCTAGAGGTTGTATATTGGAGTTGGTTTCTTTAGTTCATTAGTAACTTCATTCTCGTACAGTACTATGTAGTCAGGGAATCATATACTGCACACTGATGGGTCTTCTGCAATCCATCGTTGTCTGTATAGGTCATACCAACTTATGAATTTCATAGCTTTAATTCTGCTGTTCGTAACAACCTCCTTTGTTCATGGCAGATCTCAACACAGCCATTCATAATACTTCCAGTATCAGCTGTCGAAGTACCAGGAAATCTGTAAGTAGACGTGTATTGTTCACTTTCACCTTCCTGGCTTGAAATGTTGAAGCAATGTTTATAATCGATATGATGATGACAGAGTGATGCAGACACTGGTAGATACACTCGTACCTCGTTTACTTCAGCAATTACTTGAAGATTACGACGAATGGATTAAAAAGCAGCAACAAAATTCCTTATAAGCACTACATCTACTACCTTTTTTCTGTCAAACAAAAGATGTTGTATTTGTTGTTTTGTTTTGGCTGTTTAGACGACAGAAATGTAATACAGACAGTCCTGTGTTGAAAGTGCAAAGGTAAACGACATAACTGCTGAAGTACAAACTTTTATAAGTCAAAAAGAGATTTGATTCACTTGTAAACTTATGGTCTTAATGTCAACACAAAAATACAGCACAATGAGATTACATAACATCTTCTACATCATTCGAAATCTCTCTTCTCTGTATCCTCTAATCCTAAAGACCAACCCAGTAGGAACGGCCATTGGTGTTGTGCATTGGAGATGGAGTAGGCGAAGACACCGTCCATTCATACCAAACCTGAATCAGAACATCAGCAGATTGATTATTGTTCTCTAAACAAAGAGAGTTGTGTATAACCATTGTGATTTAAACTCTTTTTACCTTTGAGGAACCAGAACACCGCCAAAAGTGTACTTCTAATGGAGTATCAGGGTGAACCTCCACAGGCTTCCTCAAAGGAAAAAATATCGGGAACCTGCCAAAGGAACATGATATAGTATCAGTTTTCTTAAGTACGAGGTCCGGTAGGGGAGAGCGATTCAACTGTTTAGAGCCATATATCAATAATAAGCCATTACCAGCTGAACATGTTTGGTGTTGCTGTTGTTGGCTCGATCCCAAGATGGACATCTTTATAAAGAACGGAATCAAAATAGCCAGCGAATCCTGTTTTTGTTGATGAATAATGACAGTACACTAAGTTTTGGATTAGAAAAAATGGAGATAACCGATGCTAATTTTACAGACAGAAGAATAAAAAGCGAGTACCATGCACCAGGGCTGAGCCAGCATCGCTTGGTAGATTGAAATGAAGCTTTTTGTAGCGTTGGTTGTTGGTTTTTGTTGAGAAGTTTGGATGAGTAAATGTGAAAACCTAGTTAAGATAAATTTAAATCTGAGATTGACTGATCGACAAGATTTGCATGAATGTATTCAAAGAGAATACTTTTAACTATTAAAAAATCCTGAAGAAAGAGAGAGAGACTCACAGATTGGGAGGGAGCAAGTTTTGCTACGCTGTGCAGTTTGACAACATAAGCAGTTTCAAAGTGCGCAAGATCTTTGTGAGCTTTGACCTGCCAAATAGATTAAAAAGACTTTAAAAATCTTGTGGAGAAAGAACACACACAGTAAATACTGTAAGAAGTTAGAACCTACGTCGTTGTAAAGCTTTGACGCTGTTACAGGCTGTATGAAACTTGTGTACCTAAAAAATTAATGATGATATGATCGGTCAGTTAGAGAAACACAACAGACGAGGTTTTTATGGAAATCAACTAAGGGAAGATGTATACATACGAGGATGGTATTGAAATTCCATCTGGCTTCAGAAACCTTTGGGCTCCATCAAGACACTCAGGAGAGAGTTCATTGTCTCCAAAAGAGCCGAGCAGTTCACTAACCTGCATAACAGAGGCTAAGGAGAATTAGAATAACTGTAAATTGTCAGTATGAGTCACAGCTACCAAAATCTTTATATACTGACCAATATATCAGCCTTCTCAGGAGCGGTCCAAAAACGCATGTCACAGGAAATTATCGTAACAATGCCTTCCCATCCTTCCATCTTAACCAAATTCTGTTGGAAAGGATAACAATGCTCTATGAGTTAATGAAAAGCTATGCCGTATGTCCGAATGAAATCATCATAAACCTAGCCATGTTTTAAGTGACTCGGTTGCTGACAACTCACATGGAGTGTCACAACTGCATTAGGATTCTTTTCCACAGCATAAACTTTCAACTTCCGATCAGTTTCTTCAGCTGCCTGGGAAACCAATGAACATGATAGATTCAGAAAAGAATGAATTTCAAAGTTTATTGTGATCAGCATGGAATTGCATCAGAATTTTACCTGTAACGATGCCCTCACAAGAGGCCCTCTTCCTGCCCCCACAACCATCAAGACCTACACACTAAAAGTTTAGTCCTTTTGAAATATTTCATAAAAATACCAGAAATAAAATATATGAATGAAAATGCCACTTCGTGAGCTGTGAAAGCAAAAAAGCTGATATTTGACATACAGTAGTTAACTCGGATGCTTTTTCATCAGGGACCCTGTCCACCAAGGCTTTGGCAACTGCCCTTTGATACTAGCAACACAAAGATGGAAGAAAGTAAGGCATGATTAGAAAAACCAACCACGCAAAAAATTGGTATGATCTGGCATTGGTCAACATGATTTATCCATCAGTCTGCTCCCCTCAACTAACCAAAGCAGAAATAGAACAGGGGGCGTCCAGAAAACAGAGGTGTTCAAATTTACAATGTAAAGGAATTAACTAATGCACACAACATACTTGGATGTATTTAACAGAGTCTCTCTCAAATGTCTCATATGTTTGGGCTTCGAGGTTATCCATCAGAGGCTGTATTAAAAAATAAGTAGAACCTCTTTACAGTAAGAATGGAGTAAATCATGACAGGGTATTATGATAAACAAACAGAAATCAATATTACTTATGGAGGGAGACTAACCTGCAGGGGTGCCTGCAAAAAATCTCTGTAGCCCAGCTGTAAAAGAGTAAGGTTATCGTAAGAATTGAGTTTGTTTCTTCCTGATTGCATCTAGTGATATAAAAATAAGATCCGAGACAAAAGGATCCAGCAAACTGACCTCGATGCGTTCCTGTTCAGGAAGTGGTTCCATCTTTTGAAACAGATAAGCAACATAATCCAAATATGACCGCAGAGGATGTTTCGGTGTACCTGATAACCAAAACATAGACAACACTTTGCTCAATACTTGGAATTGACAATGGAAAACAATCTCAGAGGGTAGTAGCTAAATGTCAGAGGAAAAAAGAAGATATAGAAAATGTACCCTCCGTGTTAGAAGCCTTTGGAAGGCTATGAATAGGCTTTCCAGAAATTACAACCTGTATTGACAGGATTGATGATAATGATCACATGCCGAGTGACATTTCCGAAACAAAAGGGAATTTGTATACAGTGTTCTATATCACAAAGAATGGGATGGTTATTACCTGAGCAGCATGATCAAAAAATCCTGTTATTAGCTTTTGGTGGCGTTTTGACAAGCACGGATAACCTCGAGCATTTGTTAAGAAAGACTGCAAACCCAAATTAGAAGCACTCTAAATCACAATAATTCAAAGACAAGTTTTAACAGTGTGGCAAAAAGTGAAGCACTTACATCGGTGCTTAGTATGGCTGCCCTCACAGACTCTCCTACCCAGCGTCCTAGAGAAGCTTCAGAAGGTAGCGTACTCCTAAATATAAGAAACAATGTTATGTTTGCAGAAGGGAAAAAAGGACTTTGGGTTCACTTTTCCAAAAAAAACAATCATGAATTTCTCTCAACTCACAGAACATCAAGAGCAACAGACAGCTTACTGTCATGCTCACAAAGAAGACGAAACGAATTCCACAGCTCCCAGGTATCATTCTGCAGAAAAGAGAGTATATATTAAAGCTGTCATGACATATAGCTTACATGAAAACATGAGCAGATAGGGACACTCATTTTTTAAAAGGCCAATAAACACAGGCAACATCAAGTAATCTCTACATTAGAGAGTCCCTCGAAAATCTGATAAGACTCAAAATTAAGATAAACCTAAAGTTTGCATCAACTTCGATCCTACATCTTACCAATCCTTCTGAGGTAGCATCCATTGAATCACCGTCAGACTTCACCAATGGAACCCTCAGCCATAACTTCAGCCAGAATGAGATTAAAACAAAACAAAAGAAAGAAAAAGAAACATATTGTTAAAAACTTGATTGAAAATACTCATCTTAAAAAGAACTAGGCCAGGAGCAAGAAACTCGTAGATCACCTGCAAGGTAGTCAGCCCTTGTAAGATCTGATTCACACATCTGGCATAATTGGCACACGATTTCCCTTTAGGAGTAGGAAGAAGGCATGCCTGCAACATATAACAAACATTAAGAAGACAAATTCTCCAAGAGCATCAGCAATCTAATACATGAAAAGACCTGTGAGCAGACATCTCTCTACACCCAAGAAAACAAAAAGATAGACAGCTGTGGCTTCAATCCATGAATTCACAAGCACCTGTAAGGATAGATGTGTAGCCCAAGCTATTTCTTGCTTCAATGTGGTTTCTGAATCCATACGCAAGACCTCATCTTCAGAATCCAAATCTATCCACGGACTAATTTTTCCTATAAAATGAACATTTACAACTAATCAAACCCCATAATCCATAACCAACACAAAAGCACACAGGGGTATCAAACAGAATCATACCAACTACATGACTGCTCCATTGAGAAGGTGACAAGACTAAGTCGGAGCCAGAGACAGGAAGAACCTGAGCATCTGCACCATTTACGTCCAACAAGCTCGGCCTATACGAAGGGTTCATCTGTAGTAAGAGCAAAAAGTAAATTTCATTGAAGATAACGAAATCTTGAATCCCCATGTCTACAGTATACAAGGACGTTGAGAGTCGAGGATAAAGAATAACACTAACCAGAGGAGCGAGGACATAGTCGAAACCGCCGGTGGAAATGTGGAAGTTAAGAAGAGTGGGAACATCGTCAGAGAAGTCAGTATCCACGCCACAGTACCTGGACTCACTCCTCTCCCATCCTCCTCTCTCCCCGAGCGGCATCTCTTCTCTTTCCTCTCTCTATCGAGCTCAACAAGGAGTGAAGAAATTGGAGATGGAAATGAATTTTCTGAAGCCGACGAAGACGACGAAAGGGTTTTGACAGGGTTTAATTATACTAATGTACCGTTTATATTGGGCTTTCTTTATGGGCTTTTGGATTAGCAAATCTCAAGCCCATTTATACAATTTTGGGCTCCAACCATGGCTTTGAAGGCTAATACAGATAAATGAAATCAAAGCAGCCCATTTGTATAATCGGGATCAAGTTCTCATGTCTATATTATGTAGGAATTTTTGTGGCTCAATTTAATCTGCTATTGACAAAAAAAACAGTTAAAAAAGAAAACCATAACCACAAGATTTTTTTAATAGAGAACTTTACTAGAATATATGCAGATTAAGGATAGCGATGCATCAAATCTGAAACGATAAAGCTAATTACATTTTGAAAAATCATAAAAGAAACAAAAAAAAGGCGTGGAAAACTGAAAGAAACGAATGACTGTTCAAACAAGCATAATAATAAACTTTAAAAGGTTAGTAATACCCAATAACAGTAATATCATATCATTCTCTCAAGCATCAATCTTGAGATTAACATCCCTCGAGGAAGAGTTTCCATCGACGTTTTTGCCTTCAACTTCATCAAAATGATCTTCACGGGCATTATCAGCGAGCATTAAAGCAACCAACCAGAAAAGGCATGAATCCAATGACACAAAGGCACCTCCACCAAGCAGACCGGTCTTAGCCGTAGGGCAAGTAGTCTCCAAGTTCTGGTGAACATTACGAAAAAGTGAAGTTGCTCTGTAATGGTTGGCCATAACAACAGAGACAATGCCAGTCCAGATGTTATCCTACAAGACAAAACAACCATAGGACAAAAATGAGCGGAATTTTAAGTATACAAACTGGTGAAACAAAGAATAGGATTGAAAAGGAGAGAAATTGCTTACAAGGCAATCTTGAAAAACACAGAGAAGCTGGTGCTTTTGAACAAGACAGAGTTAGGGACAGACTTTCCCTTGTAAGACATGAACAAGGATTTGTATCCTGCTGCAGTGTAGGCAAGCAGAAAGACAGCAGAAAGATATCCCAAGACAACAGTTGGATCAGATGGATATTTGCAGATAACAACTCCCTTTCCACTTATTGGAGTCCCAGATGCGGGCTAAGGTGAAAACACAAAGAACAGAAACAAACCACACAAGCAATAAGACATATGAATGGGGAAAGTCGAGTGGTTTACACACTAGTGACCATATGAAAAGCACAGTACATACAATATCCTGGAGAGATTAGTGACAATCTAGTTACTGATGGGGTCAAACAATTGTGCTAGAAAGAAAAAAGTCAGTAAAGTCCCAATCATTAGATACAATAATGAAGCTTTACAACTAGTAAAGCCCAAGGTCACTGTTTCATACAAAACCAAGAATCATGGAGTGGTTATCCTCTGACTAAAACAAACCTAACATTCCCCATTCAGTAACATGAGATAAAATGTAGCAACCATAAACAAAACATGCAGTTAAGAAGCTCTGTACACAAACTTCAAACAATTGGTTTCTCCATTCTTACGTATATAATTATAATACAGTAACAAAGGTTATCCAGAATATCATTGTTTGATACATAAACTCCAACAATCATTAGTGATTGCTTAGGACATCCTTCATCTAAAGTTGTTAGTATATTTCCAAATGTTTCTATTTCTACTTCTTCAAATAAAGCGTGTGAAGTTTGTCTCCGCGCAAAGCAAACTCGTTTTTCGTTTCAACACAGAAATAATACAACAACTTCGATGTTTGAAATGTTGCATGTTGATTTATGGGGACCTTATCGAACACCATCACATTGTGGTGCATGATATTTTTTAACTATTGTAGAGGACTTTACAAGAAGCGTCTGGCTGTTTTTGTTGCAAGACAAATCCGAGGTACCTCACAATCTGAAATTTTTTATGACATTTGTGGAAAGACAATTTAAAGCGACAGTTCGAGTTCTTAGAAGTGACAATGGGTCCGAATTCATCACTCTCTCGTCATATTTTTCGAGTTTAGGGATCACATATGAAAGAAGTTGTGTAGGAACAACACAACAGAATGGGAAAGTCAAAAGAAAACATCGTCACATATTAAATGTGACAAGAGCCTTACGATTTAAGGCAAATCTACCAATAGAATTTTGGGGAGAATGTGTTCTAACAACTTGTTACTTGATAAACAGGACGCCTACCTCAGTATTGGAAAACAAATCACCTTATGAGATGATATACAACAAGTCGCCCGCATATGAACATCTCCGCGTATTTGGCTGTCTCGCATATGCTCACAACCAAAAACACCACAGTGATAAGTTTGCTACAAGAAGCCGGAGATGTGTCTTTGTCGGATATCCACATGGTCAAAAAGGTTGGCGAGTTTTTGATCTTGAAACACACAAATTCTTTGTCTCACGTGATGTTGTCTTCTCGGAACACCAATTGCCATATCAAGCCGCCGGCCGCAACTAACTCCCAGCTGAAGACCTCTGGGCTCCAATCAGCATGAGCTGGCCCATGGATGAACTTAATGGGCCACCAGTAGGTCGCACACTTAGCCCAACACCAAGTGTGGATCAAGCTCCTCCAATCACGTCCGAGCCTTCCGCGACTCAGCATCTTCCGGATACGGTAACACAACCTACCGAGAAGCCAATGTTCCCAATGCCTCCGACACAACCTGAGCCGCAACTAGGCAAAAGACAGCACCGCAGAATACCTTCGGTGCTCCTTAAAGATTATGTTGTTGGTTCACCTACATCAAAAAACTTTGCGGCGATTGAAGCATCACAGCCAAAGGTGTCCTATTCACTCACGGAAACAAAGGATCGGTTCTCCGAGAAACACATAGCCTATGTCACTGCCATCACAAACACAAAAGAACCAATGTCTTTAAAGGCGACTATGGCAGATTCTAATTGGAGACAATCTATGAATAGTGAAATCCAAGCGTTACAAGATAATAATACTTGGGACTTGGTAGACTTACCGTCGGGAAAACAAGCAATAGGCTGCCAATGGGTGTACAAGGTGAAGTTTAAATCGAATGGTTCCATTGAGCGTTTTAAATCACGGTTGGTGGCCTTAGGAAATAAGCAAATTCCAGGAGTGGATTATGATGAGACTTATGCTCATGTCGCCAAAATGGACACAATAAGAGTGTTTCTTGATGTAGCATGTAAACGCAAATAGGATATACATCAAATGGATGTACATAATGCATTCTTACATGGAGATTTAGATTAAGAAGTCTACATGAAACTTCCTCTCGGTTTCAACTCTACCACCAACACCAAAGTATGCCGATGTAAAAAATCTTTATATGGTCTAAGACAAGCTCCTAGATGTTGGTTTCGAAAATTGTCATCAGCTTTGATCACCTATGGTTTCTTGCAGTCCAAGTCCGATTACTCTCTCTTTACTTATGAGAAAATCCATATACGGTTGCATCTACTCGTGTATGTCGGCGATTTAATATTAATCGGGAACAACACCGCTGCAACTAAAGCTTTCAAAGCCTATCTCTCGGACTGCTTTCACATGGAGGACCTTGGTACACTCAAATATTTTTTAGGAATCGAAGTTGCACGCAATCCCGAAGGAATTTATCTCTGCCAAAGAAAGTATTCGTTGGACATCATACAAGAAAAACACATGATGGCCTCAAAACCGGCAACATTCTCGCTCGAGCAAAACACCAAACTCTCGCTGTCCGAGTCTCCCTTACTGCCTGATCCTGCACCGTATCGAAGACTCCTCGGTCGCTTGATCTATCTCCTTGTCACGCGTCCAGACTTGGCCTACTCGGTCCACATCCTATCTCAATTCATGAGCCAGCCGTGTGAAGAACATTGGCTGGCAACATTACGCTTAGTACCCTATCTCAAGCATGATCCCGGCCAAGGCATACTTTTACGCTCGGACGGAGACTTACACATAACAGGCTGGTGCGACTCGGACTCGACAACATGTCCGCTGACACGTCGCTCGGTCACGGGCTACATTGTTCAACTTGGCACTTAACCGGTAGCTTGGAAAACAAAGAAACAAGCCACAGTAAGCCGATCTTCTTCGGAGGCGGAATATAGGTCTATCGCTCATCTAACACAAGAACTCCTATGGATCAAAGGATTACTAGACACGTTAGGAGTTCCTCATGACCGACCGATGGACTTATTTTGTAACAACAAATCGGCAGTATACATTGCCACCAATCCAGTCTTCCATGAGCGGACAAAACATGTAGAACTTGATCTTCATTTTGTACGAGATGTTGTCAACACAAAGACACTGCAACTCAGACATGTTATTACTTCAACACAACTTGCTGATATCTTCACCAAGCCTTTAGGATGTCAACGATTTAAAGACTTTCGGTCCAAGTTGGGTATACACAATCTGTATGCTCCCACTTGAGGGGGGGGGGGGGGGTATTAGAGAATGGTTTTGGTTAACCATTGGTTTAGTTTAAGTATATTTGAATTATATTTGAATTGTTGATAAGTTAGATAAGAGAATCTTGTTGCTTAAGAAATTGGATATTCTTGATCGATTTCAAGGATAGAGAGGTCGACTTTGTGGCCTCATATTCCTATTTAACAAGCTCTTGATTGTGATAATAAAGACAGAACAATTCAGCTCAATGTTTTCTTCACCAACTAAGCAGACCATAAACTAAGACAACTAATTGACTCCTAAAGACCAAATCAACCCCAACAATGCCTCTCCTAAACTGAAAAGTTATAGCCTTCAGTTTACTCTTTCACACACCCCAAGCTTCTCTCTTAGTCGAACAAAAACCTCCAAATGCAACGACTTAGTAAGGATGTCTGCAACCTGTTCATTTGTTCCACAGTGAACTAGCTTAACAACACCATCCTTAGTTAAATCTCTCAAGAAATGAAACCTCACATCAATGTGCTTGCTTCGACCATGAAGAACAAGATTCTTTGACAACTTAATGGTTGAACTGTTGTCACGCATAATCGTAGAGCTTCCTGACTGTTTTAACCCAAACTCTTCCAAGATACTTCTCATCCAAACACATTGGCAAGCACAGTGAGCTGTTGCAACGAATCCAGCCTCTGTTGTTGACAATGTTACCACCGACTGCTTCTTTGACGCCCAAGCTATAGCTTATTTACTCAACAAAAACACATACCCGCTTGTACTCCTTCCATCATCAATATCTTCGGCATAATCGTTGTCTGTGTAGACAGTTAGCTCACCAACATCTCCTCTTTTATAAAACACAACGAAATTTATCGTACCTTTTAAATAACGTAAAACTTGTTTCGCCGCCTGCATATGTTGCTCATTGGGATCCGCCATATATCTGCTTAGTAAGCACACTACATACATCAAATATGGCCTCTTTGATCTGATGTACATCAAACTCCCAATCAATTGCTTGTATATTGTAGGATCCAGCTTATTTCCACCTCCTTCTTTTGAGAGCCTTGTTCCTGGCACAATCAGATTCTTCACTTCATTACCCCACAACAAATGAAACCTCTCCAAGATTTCTCCAGCATACTTCTTTTGATGAATGAAAATTCCATCTGCATCTTGTATCACCTCAACTCCCAAAAATATTTCATTCTTCCCAAATTGGTCATATCAATCTCTTCCTTCATTGAGAACTTAAACTTTTCAAGCATCATAGTATCATTTCCCGTAAAGATCAAATCGTCCACATATAAAGACACAATGAGATTCTTTTTACCTTTTCCGGCTTTTACGAACAATGTGTGTTCATATTCACACCTCTGAAATCCTTCTTTGGAAAAGTATGTTTCGATTCTACTATACCAAGCACGGGATGCCTACTTCAAGCCGTAAAGAGCCTTTTTGAGCTTGTAGACTTTATGTTCTTCTCCCCTTTTCATGTAACCTTGCGGTTGTTCCATATAGACATCTTCGGAGAGCTCACCGTGTAAGAAAGCACTATTTACATCCAATTGAAAAACACACCAACCTTCTTGAGCGTCTAGAGCTAAGATCATACATATTGTGTCCCACCGAGCTACTGGAGCAAACACCTCATTGTAGTCCACACCTTGTTGTTGAGAATAGCCCTTCGCCACAAGCCTAGCCTTGTATTTGTCTACTTCTCCTTTCTCGTTAAGTTTGGTTTTATAAACCCACTTAACTCTGATTCTCTTGGCCCCTTTTGGTAACTCCACAAGATACCATGTGCCATTTCTATCAATGGATTACAGCTCGTTCTCCATAGCTCTTATCCATTTATTATCTCCTTTGGCTTCATCAAATGTGGTTGGATCATCAATCGAAGCAAACATGACAAAGTTGCTTGTATCTTCTTCATCTTCTTCTCCAGATAATTCCTCACCAGTCTCATAATCTTGTAAATATGTAGGTGGCCTTCAAATTCGTGTCGTTGGTGGATTTGGAGATGTCTCCGTCTCTGCCGTAACTTGTGGCGTCTCCGCCGTAACTCGTGGCGAGGAAGAATCGTGGGTTACTTCTTCTGTACCAGACTCACAATCCTCCCAAACCAATTGATCATCACTTCCTTCAACAACCTTTTCCCAATTCCATCCCTTATCTTCTTCAAATATGACGTCTCGACTTGTAATTACTTTCTCTGTAATTGGATTGTATGAGCGATACCCCTTTGATTCGCTGATTACTCTAATTAAAGCACACTTCATGCTCTTGTCATTTAGCTTCTTCCTTCTTTGATCTGGATCATGAACATATGAGAGACAACCAAACACCCTGAAGTAATCCACCATTGGTTTCACTTCACTCCACATCTCTTCCGGCGTTGTTTTCTCCAATGTAGAGGTTGGACTCTGATTTAATACACGAACAACCCACCTTGCTGCCTTAGGCCAGAACCTTCGTGGAACTTCTTTATCATTGAGAATGCATCGCACCATATTCATGATGGTGCGATTCTTATGCTCAGCCACTCCGTTCTGCTGAGGCATGAACGCATTTGTGAGATGCCTACTTATCCCCATCTCTTCACAAAATAGCTTGAATTCGTTGGACATGTACTCTCCTCCTCTGTATGTCCTCAGACAAACCAATGTTTCACCAGTTTCCCTTTCCACGAGACTCTTGAATTTTGTAAACAAAACAAAGGTCTCAGATTTGTTTGATAAGAAATAAATCCAAAGCTTTTCGATGTAGTCATCGATAAAGGTAAGAATGTATTTCTTATCGATGTTAGATGCCGAAGATATTGGACTGCATAGGTCTGAGTGTGTTAGTTGTAATTTTTGTGATGACCGCCACACACTTTTCTTTGGAATATTTTCTCGATGCTGCTTCCCCACCAAACAACTGACACATTTTGCAGCTTCCTCCGTCATCTTCAGATGTGGAATTCCCTTTACCATATTCTGGTACTTCAGCGTTCTCAGGCCCTTATAGTTAAGATGTCCATACCTCCAGTGCCAGAGCTGGAATTCATCAGTTGCAGTGGTTTTTAGGCACTCGGATGCAACATTCATGGCCTCTTTGGTTGCCATGATTTTGAACAACTTGTTTTACGTTATCTTTGATCGAATAATAAGCCTCAACTCTTGGTGAAAAAGCTTGCATTCTCCTTTTTTCATCAAGACTTCACATCGTTTCTTGATTAGCTGTCCAATGCTGATCAGATTGCTTGTTAATTCATGCACAAGATACACATCGGTGATGATGTGATATCTTCCATCTACTCGTAGTTTCACACTTCCCTTTCCTGTGACTGTCAAAGAAGAGTTGTTTCCCAATTTCACTGAGTGACGACATCCTTCATCGAGTATAGAGAACCATGACTTGTCTCCACACATGTGGTTACTACATCCCGAATCAAGAAACCAGACTTCTTCCTTTTCTTCATTATCCTCCATACAAGCCATCAACAATACATCTTCTTCATCATCTACTTCACCAGAGTTCGCTTTACCTTCCCAAGCTGGACACTCATATTGGAAATGTCCAAGCTTATGACACTTGAAACATTTTATCGTTGCTTTGTTGGAAGACCTTC